>JANTBZ010062535.1:0-23154 GCA_024741255.1 Exechia fusca | reverse complement strand
CAAACAATACAGCTGAAAAACCGACATCGGTTGAACTCTGACCAATCCGAACAACATTATTATAGCTACACACAAATATCGTGAATAATAAAAGCCATTCTATTCTATTCTAATGATTGAATGAAAAACTTATTTATAGATTTTAAGTTTCTCTATTGATTGAGACTGCATTTTTTAACTGAATAATGCACATTCGATGGTACGACAGGATCTCAAATGACGAAGTTGCAAGGGTAGCGGCCCCCGACTATGGGAGCTATAATCAAAAACGAAAGTGGGGATGGGTAGGCCATACTTTTCGACGCGCCGCTAATAACATCGCGCGGCAGGCTTTTTATTGGAGACCAGACGGCAGTCGAACAGTTGATGGGCCCAGGATGACATGGAACAGATCTGTAATCGCGGAAGCTAAGGCCAACGGCAAGGAATGGCACGATAGCTTGAAAACTCTTACCTTCCGAACAAATGAGACCCAAAGTCCAGCAAGTGTCTTGGTAACTTACAACTGTTACCCACTGTCTATGTGGGGATGCAATGCGAAGGTGCTCTTCGTTCTAGTCCCAGTCGCTCTGAATAGACTATATTATGTGCACACGCGATATGCGCTCGTCTGTGTGTGTGTACGCGCATCGCACGCGGTCTAGTTCAGCTTGCGATAATCGCTGCGGCAGGCGGTGACGATGGTGGTTGTGGAATCGCGGGCGGCGGCATGGTCACACACAAACAAGCGCGATAATTCCGAATGGAAATCAAACGCAAAACAAATACTCGACGACGCGACGTGACGTGACGCGAACACCTTTGCTGCGCCACTCGCCTCAGACACATACAATCCACTTGATTGTGTCTCAGAGTGTGTGCGAGTGTGCGTGTGTGTGTTCACGCGTCGCGCGTATGTGGATCAGCTTGGCGAGTGTGTGTGTGGTATGATGGTTTTATGGCGACGATTAAAGCGTTTGACTGGCGGTGGGGAAGATACAATTTTTCGGTCATAGCTTCAAATCTGTGTGGTGTGGTGTGAGTAAATCCGTTTGCGAGCGAACCACACACACACACATACCGCTGCTCGCACACACTCTCACACGAAATTCCGACACGCACATACGTTCGATGTGTGTGTGTGAGAGCGCGTGTGCGCGGATTAAGTCCTATGATATATTATTGTTGCGCTGAACGGCTAAGAGGGGTCTTAAGCAAGCTGCCGGACGGCCAGCCGCGGACCTGCGCGCGCGCGTGATGTGATGTGCATTCGCACACGTATGTGCTCGTACACACACATGTATGAGCTCGCGAGCCCCGGGAGAATGGCGGCTGCGGCAGCGGCTCAACTCAACTCTCGTACGCACCGCGGATTGATTTATTATAATATCGAATCGATTATGTACGTATGTATGTGTGCGTATGTTCAAGTATCTTATGGTCGTGTGAGCCTGATTTACCAGGTAAACTTGCTCGCTGAAGCTTTCGTGTCTGTGTGTGTGTGTGTTGGCGTGCGCGCCCAGTAATCAGATTTATAGCGTAACGTGTGTATGAATTTCAATCGGGATTAAATGACAATTGATTGTAATTCCAGATATTGATGTGTCGTCGTGGTCGTGGAATAATGCGCGTCAGTGTATGTGTGTGTTTGTTTGGCTCAATCGGTGAACGACTCTCCAGCCGACAACGCCGGTTGACTACTGTTCGACCCAATCGGCCCGCCGTCCAGCACAGACACAATTGAAACCTTGAACTGCGTCTGATTTGTGTCGAACACACACGGAGAATTGTCTCGTGTGTGTGTGTGCGTTTGTCGGCGGACGTCTTCGGACTGTGCGTTACCGGCCCCCCCAATCTCCGAATTGGGAGTGCGTTCGCCGGGCGCTTATCTCTTAATCCGCGCGCGAGGTGCGCTATCATTTGATAGATTAAAGCCGACGAAGCGAGGCGATGCGTTGACGTTCGAAGCGTCGTATATATAGTCGAAGAATTCGCTTGTGCGCTTGAGCCACATAATCAATCTTATATGGTAATCTCTGAGCACAGGATCTGGGCACGTACGTAATGGAGGCCGCGCGACAGTCGCTTAGAAACACCTGCGAACGAGTGTGGAAATTATTGTTATATTACTCTGCTAACAGCATAGTATAGAACGACTATACGTCGTTACTTCTGTGAGCGGGTGTGACCCATTTCGAATTCTTAATTGATATGTGGTTCACATTCGTTAAGCCCGACAGAACGTACATTACGTATACACGTACACAGGTTCGACCGTTGCTGTAAAACATTCGTTATTTTTGTTGAGCCACTGGATTATATCAATTATGTGACAAACAACCGCGGGGCCAACGCCGAGAAACGCACCGAGTGCCAAATGCTCCCGGCCGAACGCAATTCAACCGCATCGGGCCGGGCTCGTCGACCGCCATCAATCCACGGCACAACAAACACACATGCATAGGCACAGAGAGGGGTGTTCCTGATGTCGGCACCTTGTGCGTGCGCTCGCTCGCGCATGCAGCATGTCGACGCATGTTTGCGACACACGAAGCGTGACATGCACCGAACACCGATCCGCGTGTAGCTCGTGCGCACACCCGCCTGAACGGGTCTATCGCGCACGCAGAAAATTAGTTTTATCGGAAAAGGAAACACAAAAATTGTTGTTTCCGCCTCAGCATATTAAACAATGCCGGTGTTTATTTGTCTCCCCCCTTCTGGCTCGGGGTTAGTATTAAGGTGTGTCCCCTATGACTGAATGACTGGTGGTGCGTTGCAGGTTCTCATGCATATCCTGATCCGCTCGCGAATTTCCACGTATTTCGGGTTCCCATCGACTGTGCGTGCACGCGACATTGTCGTTATGCTGCGCGCGCGATCGTTTCCGATCGCATTCGAATTAATCGATTCGACCGGTCTACTAATGTTGGCAAGACTGTTTTGTACGGTCACCCTTCATTCGGAGAATAATTCTCTGGCACTGGTCGATCATGAAACCGTACGCGCATTTAATGTTGAATGCACGTGCGCGCGCTGCTTGTGCGTTTTGTTTTCATAAATAACAGCGAGATTCGCAGCTTGACGGTTTCGGGCTAAACGCAACAGTCGTAAATTTGTCGCAGCTAATTGTGGCCAACATGCCATCATCTCGCAGGCGATTACGCCAGCGCTCGCACATTATTATGCACCAATGGATTAGTGTAATGGTGTGTGCGCGAATATTTATGACGGATGCAAGCGAGACGCGTTTCGGATTATATGTATTAGTCTTATGAGCTCGAATGTGCTGAATCACACATTCCATCATTGCACGATGTTTGCATGCGAATTACATAATTATATTTGTGTGTGTTTTTGGAATGAAACACGAAAAATGATTGCCGTACGAGACTACATAACAACGAGAGCAAGTCAAACTGTGTGACCACAGCGGATATCCCATTGCTCTAATCGGCTCAAACTTTCTGCCTACACACACACACCAACACTCGCTCGACTCGCTCTTATCACTGTCGGGGCTGAAGCATATGTATGTGAGTTTCTGTGGATACCCGATTTGAGCTTGAGTTGGTGCACTGAAACAGCGTTTCCAAGTATTTCGAAACCAATTACGTTTATTTGGATAAATCCGGTACAGTGTGTTAATATTAATTTTTGTTTTCTGACATTTGGTAGGAATATTACCACATTTGATCCGCTTTAATCAGAATCGTGAGTTTTGTCCACATCGGAAACACTGTTACTGATTCTGCGCAACTGCGCAACAAGCTCAACTGTGTCTTGCTTCCTCTGATATAACGCGCTGCTCAGACTGGCTGGCTCCGCGAATCACACAGCATTGCAAAAATCCGTGCAACACACACAGTGCGTAGGAAGTAACCAAACTCTAATCGTCTAAACGGACTTCCACGACGCACACAAATTATTTGCAGAAATTTCGCCAACAGCCAGTATTACGCACATCCGTCAAGCCGCCGAGTCACGCACGCATCATCGTTGCTGACGTTGCTGACGACGACTTTATCGCACGCTCGTTGCGGAGCTCAGTGCAGAAACAGAGCACAGTTTGGCACTGCAAGCCTCTGCCAGGATTGACTCAACGATGGCGCCAGCGCCAGGCAATGAACAGGCCCCAAAGACCATAATTCAAACTATGCGTTGACATACACACACACATTAAACGGACCGTCCCATCGAACCGATCGTCACCGCTCGACGACACGTGCTCGTTCACACTTTGGAGGTGAACACTCGGGTTATGCATTCCGCATGTGGCGGTCGGTCTGTCGGTGGTCGTCGCTGACACACAGTTGCGCAGAGTGTGCCACGTGTGTTCGATGTCGTCGTCGTCGTCGAGTCGAGTGCGCTCGTATGCTGCACTTCGGAGTGCAACATCGCATCCATACTGCAACATGCAGCCACATGCAGCAACGACGAGCATGTGTTCGCCGTGGAACATGACTATGATTTGGTCGGGATATTCGCACACATTATAGCAGACGTGCGTGCCTACGTATGACGAGCATTTGCACTCAAAACACTATCAAATATGAGCCATGCAGTCCGAAAACCTAACGCGCTGCGGATGTACGCACAAACACCGTTTGGCGGGCGCGTGGGCGTTTTTGGCGTGCACACTCACACCCGCGCGGACGCATATCAGGGACCAGCAAGCGTACCGAAATAAACGGCCGCACAATATTGCCATCAACGTCGTCATGTTGCGTTCTAGTTGCCGCGTCACAGTCGCGTGCGCACGCGAATTGCTGAAATATTTCGGTACTCTCATAACGGGCGAAATACACTGCTGTTTGGGCCCCTCTGCTGTGCTGTGCATTTGCAGCATGTGCATCCTGTGCGCCGATCGCACCTGTTTACCATTTAATAACAATAAACCGCGGCACTGTCCGTCCGACGTGCGGGATCGGTGCGGCTTGTCTCTTTTCGGGGTGGGGTGCGCGGACAAGGAGTGTTCGTCGCGTCGGACTTGCGGCTCGCACGCTTGCATATCATTTTAATGTGCGCAGCGCCATCGACACATTGCACAGCTCATATGTTGTGACCGAACATAATTCGTTCACGTCTGAATGCACACGTCGCATACTCGAGCTATTTCGGCGCGACACACACAGCTAATTGCATTTGCGCGACGACCCCGAATTTGTGTGCACCGGATTATGGGACATATCGATATGATGTGAGTGCGGCGGTTCCCAGTTCCCAGCATGTCGGTTCGGTGGCTTGTCTTTGCATGTTGGAAGAGACCGGTAGGATCGGATGAACTAGTACTATATCATTAAACATGTAATACGCGTAATTTGGACAAATATACTAACACTCGCACACACGATTAAAGCATGCGTTACACAAATGCGTATGTGTGCATGTGCGTGTGTTCACAAAACACAAACATCGTAGCGGATAACACCGCAAACACCCTTTTATTATATCGTGTATGTGCGTGTGTGCGTGTGTGTGAGTTCACTGCGGATGACTGCTGCTGCTACTTTAGCTCCCGGTGTTGGCCATACACACACACACACATGCATATGGGGAGGACGAGAGCGCCGTCGAACGAAGCGAGCAACAAATGGTTTGTCGCACACGCACCGTCGTCGTCGCTTCGAACAAACGATTATGCCGTATACATGCACACACACATTCGACAGTACCAAACCAACACACACACACTCACACACACGACAATCCATTGCGTAAGGGTAGTTTTATGCACACGAGTGCGAGCATATTCGAGTTTGTCGGCGTGTGTGTGTGTGTGTGTGTGTGAGCACGATTCAAACAATGGGGCGGAAACGTATTAAAAGCGGCTAGGGTCCACCCAATAAACGGGGAATCGCGCAGCGAGTGAGTGGCCCGCCGATATTGTTGATGTCACCAATTCACCAGCAGCCGAGTTTTCTATAGCATTAATCCTAATAAATCGATTCCGCCGCCGTTCGGCCCAGCGGCTCGCGCGCGCATGAGAGATTAGGCACAAAGGAAGTGTGCAATATAAATTCGGATCAGTTCCGATTCGGGTGACTGTCGATGTCCGTGTGTGCGTGTGTGACTTTCAGGATGTCAACAGATCAGTAAATATTGGATTCACCTTTTCAATCGGAAAAATCCAAACACCCATCCACACAATATTCTCAATGCAAGTCATCGCGACAATTAATCGCGTCAGCATCCAGCATGTGTGTTGTTGTTCAACTAATTTATGCCACATATCATCATCGCGTGTGTGTGTGTGCGCGGCGCGAGAGACGACGATTTGCGTCACATATCCAGCACACATCCACATGGGTCGCGGTCTACATTCTCGCGCGTCACCAACCAGCAGCGATGCACAAGCGCGATGCGCACGCGCCCGAGACTGGCGACAGTTGTGGCGGCTTCTAATCTGCGCGGGTCAATCGATGTTAAGTAGAATCACGAATATCTATAATTGAAGATTTTACACAGACAAAACACTTCTAAGCACACTCGCTTGCCAATCGCAACATATACACTACTGTGTGGCAGCAAATCTAACGACGCTCGCTCGGCGTTAATAAATTTATGTGTGTCAATCTAGCGCATGGCGTTCGTCGATATGATTGTGTGTGTGTGACATAAGACATAATACGATATGCGCTCGATCCGCGCGTCAATTGATCACGTTGCGAGTGATTTGATCGTCGCGTTCGTCGTCGTCGTAAATCATTCGATCGGATTTTGCATAGCCTGTTTATTGCAACATCGCTTTCAGCTTTCGGCGCAACACGTGCGGAAAACTGCGGTCGGCGAGCAGTTTAGTCCAGCATATTTGCGGTGTTAATGCCCCCGCCAGCCGCCGACAGCCGTGCAAAAGAATGACGTCCCCAAACCCGCGCAGAGCATTATTATGAAAGACATACTCGCCGGGCCCGATGATATGTCAAACGCACGACGAATACTTGCACGTTTGCACGCGCGCGCATGCACATGCACGATGCAGGAACGCGCCCGCGGTTTCGCGTGCGTTGTTTTTTGTGCCGGGCGCACTTTGGCGCGTTGAACGCCAAATGTGTGATTTTCGATCGAGTCCCAAATTAAAACAATCTAGTTTTTTATCGTTGCCGCGCGCGCGCGATGCGCACTTGGTCGCGACGAAGCGCGAAGCCATCATCACGGCGAGTGTGCGCGCGTGTGCAGCACGAGCATGAGGAGCATGCGCGTTGCTCGGAGGCGACTTGGGCTCAGCTCAGCCTCTTGGTGCACGCGCATTGCCGCAAGGATCGGAATTGCCGAATGTCTGCGGTTCAACGTCGTCCGTCGATGCTCTGCTGCTGCTGCTGCTGGTCATGCTCTCTGGCCGGCGCGACACGTCGCGTTTTTGCTCATGATTGCCCACCGATCGACCGATGCGCGCTGGCGCGGTAGCAACAACGCGTAGCATACGTGCATGCGCATGCGTGCAATCAGCGCGCCTATACCGCGAATTATATGCTGCTGCGTGCGGTCATACGTCGTCGTCGTCGTCGATGCTACGAATGCCGCAAATATGTTTATGCGTGCGATAAGTAGCCTGAGCGCATCGGACGACAGAATTTGGCAACACACACACATGCACGCACTGAGCACCACAGCGAGTTCATCCGCGCTGAGCTGAGCATTTTCGAAAAATGTGATCAATTTTGAGGTGAGTTCGCGTGAGGGCAAGATGATAAGTCTGATATAAAATTGTACTATTATTATTATCATTAAGTCTCTGGTATGTCACATAAGGAACAACATTTTTGATGAACACTCTTTGTATTCCTCTACATTGTTTTCTTTTAGCTCGATATTCAGCGGTCATCCAAAATCTTCATCACCTTCGAATGGATTTTACCGTTTACCCCTGCTAAATACTATTTTTTCTTGATTTCGACTTCCATATTCAGATGGAGTATCTTGGCTGGAACAATGTTAGTCGTAGAAGGCAAAATCCGAAAAATACCGTAGATGGAGCGGTAATTCATAGACCAATTCATTGATTTTGGCTTTCGTTGTCAGCTACTGGATATCATTTTTGAAATAATGTTTTGTTGAAAATTTAGGAGCTCTGTCTCTAGACACTTCAATGTCAACCATTTTCTTGTTAAGAACCATGTTTTATTGTTATCAACTGTATAATGTTTATTTCAACCATCTGTATGTTGTTCTTAGTTTGTAATACACCCAAACTATTCACAGATACTCCTGAAAATAATTCGAACACCCAAAAATTCGCCGCTAGTGGTACTCACCAATCAAGTTATCAGTCTGCCCTCTCGTATGTTTGAATATACAACATGTTAGGCGGCGCATATCTGAACAGCTCCCGTTTACATAATATCTATAATAAAATACGTGAAGACACATTGGCCTGGCGAACATGCACACACACGAGGCACATCCGTGTGTTTATCCCAAAACGTGAGCGTGTTCTCCCGATACGTCGTATAAGGCGATCATGAGCGCACCAAATTTAATCGCTTTCCGTGCGTGCACGCATGCATGCATGTGCGTACGCGATGGTATGCAATCGCTGTGCGGACGCTCACCCCGTGCGCGCACCGATCAAATATGTGCCCAACAACAATGTGATATCATCCACCACCTCAACATCAACCACCGCAACCACCGCACTCAACTCCCGAACAAGCGCTCCGAAAAAAAGAAGATCAAGATTTCGCAGAGGATAATAATAGCTTAGCATGCGCGGTTGCGTATATGATTGAAATTTCGCAGCGCCCGTCGTCGTCGTCGTCGCGTCGTCATGCCCGGCAGAGTTAATAACGGATAATTGGTGTCACCTTTCCAGCATCGACGCAAATTGTGTGTGTGCACGTCGAGCAGTTTGATCGCGATCTCGCGGCGGCGCGACAAGTGCTTTACTATATAATATGGGTGCGAAGGGTTACGCACAGATAGTATGTGGCTGCAAGATGTGTGTGCATACGCACACACAATTAATTGAAAACATCTCAACTGCGAACGGCCGCGCTGCGGTCGTTAACAGCCTAATCAAGAAGCAATGATATTAACACTACTCGCGCGCAACATTGATGTGAGGCGAGGTGATGCGAGGCGCTCTGGCACTGCTGCTGACATTGGTGTTTATGCTCCCGAGCATTTCTTATGCGCTGCCTCGATGTGTTGATGCATCATCACTGCTACTGTGTGTGTGCGTGCGCAGACTGGCAATAATTACATTTTGTTTTAGCATTTATAATGGCACGATCAGCGGTCGGTGAGCACTTGTCCTGCGGCGCTCTTTTCACGTGTGTGCTCGCGCATGCGCTCCGCGGTATTGGCGATCGACATACCACCGATGAACGCGCACACGCACGCACACACATTCGATTAACATAAAATTGTCTGCTGCGTGCTGCGCGCGCGCGTGTAGATGAACCATCAACACGAAAAAACACACACACAAAACGCGAGCATGCTCGCGCGCACACACACATACGTACACTAAATTATTGTCCGCATTTTCGCATGTTCCTTCTTCATCATCCGATGATCTTTGACGAACGAATCCGCGCGCGCATGCACGTATGTACATACATATGTCGTATGTGTGCGCGCGTACGTACGTGTAGTCTGCGGGTTTGGGACATCAGTAGTTATTTGTCGACCGCATGATGATGCGCGTGTTTCGCGTCGCGCGCGCGCGATGACGATGATGTCTTCGACTTGATAATAGTGGTTCGGGAATCAACTTAAAGCACTTTGGGCAATTTTGACCATCGACGCGCGCATGTGGCCCTGCCTGCACACATACACGCACACATGTACCGGCACATACGGACACGGCGCAGTCGCATGCACATTTTCAATTTCAAAATTTCCACATGCGGTTAAGCGACAACGACGACGGTCATTGTCGTCGTGGTCGTCAGCGACAAACGTCGCATCGCGCAGCACGTCGATCAGCAAAATACGAAATATTAACACTCAGGCGCGCGATCGTTCGTATGTGCACACAAACGTTTTGGCGACGACAACATTGTCGACGTTGCGACAACGATCTCTCTCGTTCTGGCTCCCTCTCTCTGGGGGAACCTGCGCCGCATGCGCGGTACATGTGGAATCCAGTAGCTACCGAAATTATTATTAAATGCGAATTACGGATGCGAATGCTTGGCGCGAGCGCGTTTTTGGTCGATCGATAAAAACATTATAAGGTGCGCATGCGTGCCCGCGATTACACTGGACTGGACACATACGCACACACACATAAACCCAGCCAGCCGAGAGCGTCTTTGCACAAGTGCAATTTGGTTTCCCATTTTGCAACGGCTGGTGCGAAGCTTTGCTCGAGTATGTACGTCGTCGTAATATAATGCACATTTAGTATATATAGTAGGCCGGGACGCTCTCGGTTGATTAAATCTTAAGTGCATGTTTGGACTGATGCGCTGAGAGATGCTGCTGTCGTCTTGATCGTCGTCGTCGTTGATGCCTCAAAATGTATGATTGCATTCGAGACACACACAAACGTGGCTACCGAAATAATAATGGCCGCCGAATGTACAATTTAGCGACGCAAATAATACGCACGTACGCGCCATTCGCACGGATTGATGTAATTCGGGGATGGCGTCCTGTAAAGCGGAATCGTTTAACCGCCAATCAAATTTCGTCCCGTCCGATCGTTGAGACGCGACGCTGTTGAGCGCGTACAAGCGCGCCGTACGCACAAACACACTTTAATTTATTTAACATTGAAACCGTGTCGAACACGGCGTCGATGTCGTCGTCGTTGCGGTGTTCGATCGATGTCAAATAAATTGATAAACCATTTGAAAACGATAACACACACACACACGCTCGCGCCTGCTCAGGCACTGAAGCTGAATTAGTTTTAACTATTTCAATTGATGCAAATCTAGCTGGGCGGACGCTCGCCATTGTTGTGTGCATTTGTCATGGAAATTACCGCCCCGCGACGAGATCGAATCAATTCGAGTTATCTCTCGTCTCGCTCTGCTATGCAGTCTCTAGGACGATTGCTGAAACGCAGCGCTGCAATCAAGGCCCCCTCATCGAACGTTGCAATAATTGTTGATTTCTGATTTCTGTCTCTCCCGTCTCCATAGCCTCAGGCGCTGGCGCTGACACGACCGCGTTCGCCGCAACCGCCGCCGATGTCGCTGCCGCTGACCAACTCCAACGCCTGCTCGACATCGCCGCAGCTAGCCGCCCTCTACGGTACGCTGATGCAAAAGCACCACCACCAGCAGCAGCAGCAACAGCAGCACCACCTTGCCCACATGCACCCCCACGCTCATCACGCTCTGCCCCAGCACCAGCAGCACCACGATTCGCATTCGCATCTGCACGTCAACGTCCACGGCACCGTGCCCACGTCGCCCAACTCCTCGTCATCCTCGTCCCACAAACGGACGCCAACGCCGACGACGCCGACAAAATCGACAGCACCCCAGATGCAGCGTCCGCCCACGCCTACGATGAATGGCCTGGCGGCCAGCGATTCGCCTGCCGATCGAGAGCGACCACCGACTCCGCTGACGCCTCCACCGCAACAGCAGCGGACACAACAACAACCGCAATCGCAACCGCAGTCCGCCCCGGCCGATGCCGACTCACCCACACCGACGACCACCGCATCGACAACCGCCTCGACGAGCGCCTGCGACGGATCGACCGCAGATGAGCGCGAGAAATCGGCGACGGCAACGTCCAATGGCGTCGCCTCCGACTCATCCGGCGATCAGCGTCTGGGAACGTTGACGGTCCTCGATCATAGTCGTCGTCGGTCCGAGTCACCGTCGGCGGCCGAGGCGGCCACCAATGCAGCGTTGTACGCTTCGGCGATGGCCGAGCTGAACGCCTCGTCGGCGGCAGCGGCAGCATCGGCGGCCACTGCAGCGGCGAATAATAATAATAACAACGTGAGTAGCAGCAACTGCAACAACAGTGGTCAGTACACCAGCAGCAGTGCTCAGCATGGCGGCAACTCGACGAGTTCGGGTGGTGTTGGGGCGATGAACCTGAAGGTACGAGGTTCGTTGTCTGGAGGAAACAGTGTGGCCGATATGTACCGACATCATCAACATCAGCAGCAGCAACAGCAGCAAATGCAGCAACATCAGCAACTGCAGCAGAATCAACAGCAGCAAAACCATCAGCAGCAACAACAGCATCCGCCACAGCAACAGCATCAACATAACATCAACAATATTCTTCATACCAACGAGGCGGCGACGGAACGACGAGACGCTATGAATGCTAACAATATGGGTAAGTATTTTGTTTGGCAAAAGCTATAGGCCTTTCCGTGGTCTGAGTTGCGAAAGGATCGATGATCCAGGGAAGGATTTTTAATGTTGCCTAGGTTTGCTAGGTTGAACTCTGAAAAACTCTAAATCGGTTATGAAGCCCAAGGGAGGCCAGGACCCGGGTTGTAGTGCCGATAAGCAAGCAATAAGACTTTCCAGAGTCTCGAAGATCTAACAGTCTGTTATTGAAACCCAAGGTCTGGTTCAGATTAAGCTAGAACATTAGCATATTTTTTCGGATGATGCAAATTCTCCTCGACTCGTATTTCGCAAAAGGGGTCTACGTTGTTCCGCGACTTCTAGCAATGAGCCCCGGAATGAGCCCTGACATCTCAATATAATACGGCAACCATCGAATAGCAATCGCGTTATCCGAGCACAGTGCACATTAAAGTACTGCGAGCGTCAACGCACCAAACACAAAAGGTGGCTGTCGCGGTTGCCGACCAACAGTATGTTCACGCACACACGCATGCGAACCGTGCGTGTGCCAAATCCGAGAGCGAGAGCGAGAGTGTGTGAGAGTGAAAGCACTGCTGGGTTCCGACAATCCTACCCCGAAGCGCGTGCGCGTCCATCCCATCCCTTTATGCGGATTTCCTCTAATCCCATCAGCTGTGCACCGGGGATAACGGATTATTTCGCTGAATTCGATCGTAATACTATCACACACACACAGACACGCATACGCACTCGCACACATGCGTTCGCATTTATATACGTACGTGACAGTGCGTGCGCTCGCGCGCGCGTGCAAATCATTGCGAACGGGAAGTACGCTGCGCGCGCCTTTCGTGTAGTATGTGAATGACGTTATGCGGATGGGATTTACGCGTTGGGTTCTGATTAGTGCGTGCGAGAGGGGTGAGCGCACTCGCGTCGATCCGACCGTATGCGATTGAGTGCGACAGCGCGCCGCATCAACAGCAGCAGCAGCAGCAGCATCGAGCGAATTTGGTCGCCTATCGCTGCAGTACTATCTCTCTAAAACCCGGATGTGCGTGCGGCACAGCACAATAGTTGAATTACATGAAATCGTGATTTATCGCGAGCGCAATAAACGCAATCCTCATTTGAATTGAAAGCCTTAAAACTGCGACGCGTCGCGCGAATTATGCTGCAGCATAGACGATGTCGACGCCAACGTGTTTGGCCCATGTAATTAGCAATGTTTGAAGCGAGCGCATGCTGAGAGCATATACGCAGCATACGCACAAAAGCGCACGCACTTTGCGCATTAACCCTTCATCATCGATGTTGTCTGCACGCATTAGCAGCGGCGCATCGCATCGCATCGTATCACGGCATCGCATCGCTCAACACCAGCGGCATTGGGGCGTTGCGATGCGCGAATGCTCGCGTCTCTCGGCAGCACACTTGCCTGGCGCGAACTCATGCGCTTACTGCTGCTGATGAGGCGCGTAGTGCATAAGAATCTCCGCCACCGCCGCCACCGGTGTTGAGTGTATTTTAATTTATAAACTACTCGGGAAGCATCGAGTGTGTGGCACGTGATGGTGTGTTCCGGCACCGGGCTTTCTTATGCTGTTCCTGCGCTGACGCTAATCGCAAAACACTTTCAGCGCAACGAAGAGCCTTGCGCTGAGCTGTTCGTGTGAGGGCGTATGTGTGTGTGTGTGTGTGTGTGTGTGCGTAGCCTCTTTAGCACGAGCTTAACTCTTGTTATTTCAAAGTTTTAATGCTGTTCCTTCGGCGGTGGCGCTTCATCTTTTCGTCCCTAGGACGGTCATGTGGGGACGCGCAGGAAGATAAATCCGGGCACTTTTCGCTTGTCTTGTCTTAGCATCGAGTGTTAACAATTAGAACAGACAGTTTTCCAGCAGCGCTCGCTGGCAGATTATGGCAGGCAACTTATAGGAATTCCGTATGCAGAATGTAGAGCACTCGACACACTGTATAAGAATGTGTACTTTGCAGTCAACGACGCAGCGCAACTGGCTCACAAATCTTTCAGCCTAGCTTGGACTAGTAGATTTACGACGACGTATGGTCAATAATATTTCACATGCAGCGACGGCACAACGGTGTGAATGTGTGTATTCATAATGCGGCTTAGGCATTATCGTATTTGTGCGCGCAACGGTGTTGGGCGCTGTACGGTAAGTCGATATTGACACATTCTATTCTTATTGGATTAAATCACTATGCCGAAGAGACGAAGTGGGTGCTCCGCACGCACACACTCACATCGACTACACCGACTACTTCTAGGCGGTTTAAAAATATGAATGCCTTATGCAAAACGCGTTACATCTACACTTGCTGCATGCTTAGCTTCGTATGCGGAAACGCGCCACGTTGCACTGGGCTTTTCACAAACACGCGTGCGCTCAACGGAATCCGGCATATGCTGGTCATCGTAGAATTATGTTCACAGGGAATGGGAGCAATGTAACGCGCGTCGTAGAACATATTGAGATACTGAACGATACACAATAATCACATATGTATCATGCATAAGTGTAGTATTCAGGATTTTCCGCTGGTGGTGTTAAGGAATTTTCGTTTAATAGTTCGCGTCGTTCATTTTGTTTTCCAATTCACTTGTCTCTCGTTCTGCGTCTAATGAGAGATTTCGAAAGCGATTCGATGCAGTTCGTGATGTACACGTCTTTTCGTGGGATTGGTTGTCTCCTGTATACGCCACTGATATCATGTGCGCGAGTATATGTGCGTGTGCTCGAGGATTAGCATGCAATGGTATAATTATTACGATACAATGTACGATTACTAGTCACTATCGCAGCAATTCCTCACTTCTACTTGTAGTTCGAGCTGATGTCGAATGCCGTTGGGAAATGTATCGTTTGGTCGAGTTTATCCAATCGATTGCTCATATCAGCGTGTGCGCACACTAATCCGTAGATATTATTTCTGTTCGAGTTCAAGGTAGAGGACTAGGAGTTTCCGTTCATTGTCTTGAATTGAATTGTGCCGAATCAGCCACAGACACCAAATCATTTTGTAAAACGCTTCAAACTGCACGTGAACGTTACACATGCATTTATCGTACATTTTGTGTGTAGACTGTAGACTCATAGCCACCCAGAGGATCGCAGTCGTAGTCACTGTCGTCGAGAACGCTCCGTTCTGTTGGAAATGGCTCATCAAACGAACCAAAACGATGGCGGCGGCGGCATCGGTGATGCTTACTATGTCTTATACTAATTAGTACGGATTATCGGGTATATGGCTTAAGATTTCTACAGACAGAGATATGCCCGTGCGAGAGAACGCCACTGCCACATAGTACACGAATTCTATATCCCGAGCAGCGCACCGTTGCGCCGAATACGGGCGCAAAGCTGCTACGCACTGCTGCAGGGAGCACGCGCTGCGAAACGGCTAAGCGTAAAGGTTGCGTCTTGAGCTGCCGCATGCTTGCCGCTTCAAACGCATGCGTGTCATGCCGTCGTTCTGTCGTTATGACGTCGTGACCGAATGCTGGTGCTGATGATGGTTGTGTGCTGGTGGAGTGGGTGGTTGTCGGTGTGTGTTTATGTGTGCAATGAGCGCGCGTATTGGGACTGCGTGCCGCGCAGGGGGCTGAGGTGGTTAGGTCGAGAGTTGAGGTGAGACGACTCCGGAACGGCGACAACGACGACGTCGTCGTCGTCGTCGTCGTTTTCGATGGAATCAGCACACACAGCCAGGGCATGCTCTTGCGATTACGTACACGCAGATCGTCTTATGGCTTAAATTGAGCCCATCTTATCTTCGTTTGAGTTTGGATTTCTGTTCCACTGTCGCTACACAAACGCACGCACACACACACATATAGAGAATGCATTAATCTTATTAGATATTACTCGGAGCATCGAAGCAAACGCAAAGCGAATGCGAGCATTTGCGTTCGGGCCACCCAAAGGGGAAGCTAATTGGCAAGCGATTCTCATTTGTGCCAACGACGACGGTTACCAAGACACGAGACACTCGCACACTCGCATGTACATCACGTCGTACTTTCTTAGTCAGGCTCATCAATATCTCACCGTTTCTCATCCCGATTCAGCCAAATCTCTGCCACTGCACTGCATCGTCGAGTCGGTCAGCTGCATGCAGACACCGCGCAATCGTCCGACCGTCGAGTACGACAGCTTCGTCATCATTCCGACGGCGGTGCTGTTCGCCGACATCGTCGCCAATACGCTGCAACGCCTGCGCTACTCGCAGGAGATCGCGAGCACCGCTCGCGGTTCGATTCTGATCAACAACTGGAAGGCGATGCCCGTCGACGAGGTGTCCGATAGTCCGTTCAAGAGCGTCGGCGATGTGCTGGGCGAGCTGAAGTCATTGGTCACGCTGCGCATCACCGTGCTGCGGGCTCGGCCGACGGCGACGACGGAGATCAAGGACAAACTGTTGCGGCTGCTGGTGATGCAATCGCATCCGATTCTGCGGTCGACGGGGTGTCCGCTGGACGAGGTAAGTGATTGCCCTTTTGCAGAGTTTGATACCGGAAACATATTTTCAAAATTATTTACATCACATCTCCCCTCCTCCCCACCCACAGAACGCTCTCGCGCAAATCTGCCGCAACTACCAGGGCGCCTTCTCGTCCTTCGGCAATGCCGACCTCTCGGACGAGATGCGCGAAAAGTTCGACAGCTGGTTCACCGCGCAGCTCCAGCCGCAGGCCACCGGTCCGGCGGGCATGCCAAAAATGATGCCCTTCTCCGGCACGCAACCGATTGCTCCGCTGCTCCAGTCCGCGCACGGCCTCGGTCATCATCCGGCGATGGGGCGCGATTCGCTCGACTCGCTGGCTGCATCCGCCAACACGGCCGTCATGTCACCGCTCGAGTGCCGCCAGCATCTGGCGCAGCAACATCAGCAGCAGCTGCAGCAACAATTCCAACAGCAGCAGCAGCAGCAGCAGCAGCAGCAAGCAATCGGCCAGCACAACGCCTCGCAGCAGGCGATGCACCAGTCAATGTCCGGGCATCCGGCGTTCCAGCGCGTCCACACGCAATACCCGACGCTGAAGACGCGCATGCGCACCAGCTTCGATCCGGAAATGGAGCTGCCCAAGCTGCAGGAGTGGTTCAAGGCGAATCCGCATCCGTCGCGCCAGCAGATCCAGGCGTACGTGGTGCTGCTGAACGCTCTGGACTCGCGACGCGGCCGCAAGCCGCTGGACATCAACAACGTTGTGTACTGGTTCAAGAATGCGCGAGCGGCGGCGAAGCGGTCGGAGAACCGGGTGGGGGGAATGGGCAACGGGTTCGGCGGTTCGGTGCAAACTGGTTAGTATGGTTATGTTTTGGAGACTCGATCTTTGCGTTCATAGTTGAATTATCTTGAGATCTAAAAATATACCTTGTCCTTCTCATCTCCATCCCGCATACAGACATGCACATGTCGCTCAACGACTACCGCAAGAGCCCCATGAGCAACAAGTCGGACAACGAATCACCCCAGCACTCGGACGACGAGCGCGACGACGTCGACTCCATCCCCGATGACGCCGACTTCATGAAGATGCACCCGATGCTGAAACCGCAGTCTCACGCCCAGATGGGTGCTGGGCTGGAGCCGCGCTCCCTGTCGCCGCAGCTGCCGCTGTCGCTGACCATGCACGCGCGCCATCGGCGCACTTCCTCGCCCGCTGCCGAACCGGCCCATCCATCGGACAATGGCGCAGCACCGCTGACGATGCACATCAAGCGGGAGCGCGAGCGCTCGCGCAGTCCGCGCCTCAGCAGCGGCTCCCATCACAGCATGATGTCGGGCAGCTCGTCGGCGCTGCAGTCGCACAACGGCAGCACCGAGCAGCTGAACGCGATTGGCAACGACCGAGGCGACCGAGGTTCCGACCGTGCCGATCGATTCGAGCGTGCCGACCGCATGCGCGAGCTATCGCTCGCCGGTCGCCGGCCGATGCCCGATCTGGCCGCGGTCATTGCGGCCCGAGCGGCCGGCTCGCTGGACGGCTACCCGGTGCCCGGGCAGCTGCAGCTGGACGAGAGCTTCAGCAACGAGGACCGCAGCAGTGCGCGTGCCTCGATGAAGGGCTCGCCGCACTCGGGCGACCTGGACATCGAGGCGTCGGAGGCCTCGGATCAGCGGTCGCTGCCGCTGGAGGAGTTCCGCTCGCCGTCGTCCGCTTCGGCAGAGGCCAAGGCGGCAGCGGCATCGGCGGCTGCCGGCGGTCTGCAGTTCCCGATGGGCGCCAATTCGATGTTCTCGCACTCGATTATGTACATGAGCCACTACATTCCGCAGCTGGGTAGCGGCGGGCAGATGCTGAGCGGTCAGCCGCTGGCTGGGGGCGGCGGAGGAGGAGGCGGAGGCGGAGGCGGAGGTGGGGCGCTGGGCAATGGGGCGATGAATCCGTGTCTGAGTCCGACGACGATGAGTCAGAACAGTGATGAGCGGCGGAAGCGGAATCGGACGTTCATCGATCCGGTGACGGAGGTGCCGAAGTTGGAGCAGTGGTTTTCGATGAACACGCATCCGTCGCATAATTTGATCCTGAAGTACACGGACGATTTGAACCGGATGCCGTACAGGTGAGTGCGCAAGTGAAGATGTGGTTCGATTCGGACACGGTTTGAATGTGTTCTGTTTTATTCCGCAGGCAAAAGTTCCCGCGACTGGAGAGCAAGAATGTGCAGTTTTGGTTCAAGAATCGACGCGCCAAGTGCAAGCGTTTGAAGATGTCTCTGTACGATCCGAGTCAGATGTCTGGCATGGCACCGATGCACATGCACAACGAGACTGATCCAGCGTGCTGTGAAAATTTGGGCATGATTTAGACGATAAGTATTTGTTAATCGTAGCGTAAAACACGGAGGATTTAGATGTAGACATGTAATTAAGACTAATTTTGAATAATCTAGTAATTGACACGTCTTACTGTTATACTACTATGCGCTAGACAAGTAATTGTAAGCACCACTACTTCTAGGCGATGTGGCCCATCATAACACGAATACACGACAGGACATTTTTAATTAGGTTAACAGCAAAGTCGACACTTGAATTGTAAAATCCGAGGAAATTTGGTTCAATTTCGAAATGATGAATTGGTGAAATGTCGCGCTCCAAATACCGTGAACAGAGTTGTATATAGATTTATGATGCTCCAAAGATTGAAAATTCATATGTTGAGAATTGTCCATTGATTTTGAATACATGATAAATTCAGATCCATAAACACGCTAATAAAATTGTTAGATTTAGACGCAAACCTGATATTGCCGACTTCTACAATAAGAATTGAAATAACTATTGAACTGAAAAATATTATTTTGAACTCAATTTCCGTTTATTTTTGAAGGTCACATCCTTTTTTTTTGTATAAATAGATAACATCAACCTTATTATTTTCTGAATTGCATCCATTGGAGCGATCTTCGAACTTACACCACGAAATTCGGAGATAATTCTATGAAACTAACAAGCGTCTCAAAAGTATTTATGAAATTTGTTTTATTATGTTATATGTTGCATTTCATGCACAGTATTTGTTCTATGTTTATTATACTGTGTTCTTGTATTGTCTGTTATGATCACGGTCGATTTAGTGTATAAACCTTATTAGCACCAACTATGAATAAGCATTGTACAGAATAATATATTATCCGATATACATACTAGTATAATTAACATAATCAATGTTCAATAATGATAATAATAATAATATTAGCACGCATTTCAATAAAATCGTTCGACCTTTCCAATCATCCAATCTGAGTGTTGTTTTTTTTGCACTGTTTTCGTGATATATCATCTCCGACGGGTGCATTTCATCACCTGCATGCAAGCTGCAAGATTTTCGGTTCGGCACCGGGCGCAGAGATCCGAACATAATTCATGCAAGTTTATCGCGCCCACAAACTTCCCAATCACCTGAACGGCGTAGTGTTACCATAAATCATGCTCCAGGAGACTTATCAACGAAAAACTTTGTCACGACAACGAAAACGGAGATTAGTTGAGTTTGTGTGTGTGCGTCTGGTTTATGTGGACGCGTAACCATTAATTAGACGCGTGCTGGCAGAGTTTGGAATCGCGGAAAACGACAGACACCGTTCGTTAAAAACCGCCTACATTTATAGGTCTCATTCAAGACTGAGATGGTATGTGTATAGTAACAAGACGTTCTACAACGGTCGCGGGGATGTTCATTATTTCGGTAAGTCATCAAGAGTAGTTTCCCTTTGAAATGAGCCGCCAGGCACCGGAAAACGTACAAGTCAACGTTAACAGGAAACTGTGCTCGACTTTGTCTGGTATTAAATATTCGAGTGAATTATGCAGCATATTGACGTAATCGTCGCCGTGTCGCACTGCGCAGAAATATTATACTTTGATCTTCGATGATGGAAAATCTCATTGTGAATATTTTCTTAAATGCGTGTACGCATCTATATTACCGTCTGCATAATAGTTGAAACGGAGCCGTGCGTACGCTTATGCTGTTGGCTCCGTGATAATCTAATATTCCGTCTAACTAATTAATATTGTATGTTGGTAGGATAACAATATAATCCTTCGGTGAACAATGGCCGTCAAACTTTAAATCGAATGACTGTGCGATGTGTTTGTTAAATACACATGTACTATGTGTTGAATTAATCAACTCATTTGAATGATTCTTAATTCGTTCTTTTAATTATTATTTACCGAATATTTTAATTGTGTTCTGGTTCGTGGCACATATCAGCAATTACTCCAAATTAATGATATGTTCCTCATCACCGCAAGTTCATTAGTTTCGAAATATTCCGATTATGTTATATTTGATATACTTTTTGCACACACATTACATTTGAATGTGCAATTCAATTAGCTGCCTGTACGGATTACATTTATCGAGCAAAGCCTTTAAATTAGTTGCAAATTTGAAGAAAATTTGGATCGATTCAGTGAGGTGGAATCCATTAACAAATCGTATAATTATATTATTATGGGAGAATTAATATATAAGTATTACACATAATAACCGATTAAACACGAACACGTATCCAACTCATCGCCACGTGTAGTGTGAGTTGACTGACTGTAATGATGTGTTTTGCATACATCATGCGTCCACATTCATGTGTTTGTATCCATGAACGAGTAAATTATTTTAAATCAATTCGCCTAATCGTTGGTTGAGCATTAAACCACCGTTGGCCCAATAATGTGATCAGCAGTGGGTGCGTTGGCGTGTGGCATCACACCGATGGCCATTAAAATGATTTCTGTATACCGTAATATGCGCGTAATCCGCACGACCAGCAACACTGACCATCACATTGGGGCACCCGAAATAACACCATATCGACAGTCACCCAAAAATGTTACACAAAGATACACAGGGCGAAATGATTTTGATAATAAGCAGATTATTATAATTATAGGCGTTTAATGCAACCGTTGCACTTTGCGATCGTGACGAACTGAATACCAATGCTAATTTCGAAATGTTCAACGCTACAGTGTTTGTTCATGAACATACCACGCGAATGTAAAGTCACATCACATCGTGCTCATGCACACCGCACCGCACTTCAAAAGCGCTAATCTCGGATTGCCATAATAATAATTCATCTCTGTGGTAATTCCGCACCGCGAAATGTCATGAAATCTGTGCGAACGGCTAGCGCTTGCAGGTGTACAATCGGACAGACAATGAATTCGCAACAACTCCAATCCACCCACACCGACTGTGTACAACGTACATTTGAATATCCTATCCATTTTAAACATTGATAAAGTATAAGGCACGTTACGGATTCGCGAGCTGTTGCTGCCGGTTTTGTTCTTAGCCGCCGAAACGAAATAATTCTTAAGATCTTCGTATAATGTGGCACATAATGTTATATATGACTGTGTGTGTGTGTGTTTGAACGTCGCTTAAAAGACACGCACGCGAACCATGCAAATATTTACCGACAAACCGACTGCTGGCGGAGTTGGCGGTGTCGTATGCTGGCACGCGCGCAGTTCAACCCCATGGAAGGTAATAATCCGGCGCCGTCACGATAATTCATCGTGCTAAGACGCAACGTGGCGTCGGCGCCTCTCTCTCTCGCTCGGCGTCTTGGTCGACGGCTATCGCAGAATATATTCTTAGCCTACTTTTGCGTTCGCCAACGAGCTGCGAGCGTTGCACAAGAAGGGTGGTAAATATGAAGATTGTTTGAAAAATATTCCTTTTTACTATTACGTATTGAAATTTTACTTTTCACTTGCTTACATTACTTAAAGTAGATTTGCTCTCAATTGGACACTTTCAGTATTACACCTTGGATTTTCATTGGTATTTTCCAATTGATTTCCGAAAACTAAAAACATTCGAGTTAGCATCTCCACATTTTGCTCATACAAAGTTTGTATGTATCACCTAAATGAACTTAGCTGAATTTGTCCGTCGTTCGATATTCAACATATTTTGAAAACAGAAGAATACTACTACATGGTTTACTAAGTCCCGGAAAAAGTGATGAAAACACACACTTTATGATGAACAATTTTTAGGTTCCTCTACATGGTCTCATTCTAGGCCGAAAACCAAAATCAAGCGATCCTGGAATATCAAGATCACCTTCGAAAAGTATTTGGCGCTAACCCTTGCAAAATCCCAATTTTTCCTCATTCTTTCCCTGGAGATACCATTTTGAAGTTGGAAATTGATAAAATAGTCACTTAGGGCAGAATACGGATAAAACCGTAAATGAGACCACAATTCATAGGCCAATCATTAAATTATCGACATCTTGTTGATTTAGTAGAAAAAAGTTTCGAAGATGAACAAATGCATGGTCGAATTCAGTAACAATCAAAAGGTATAAGAAGCATTGATAAAGCACGTATGAAGCAGAGTCCGAGTTGGAACAAGACTACAAATACAACATATGCT
>JANTBZ010062424.1:0-23157 GCA_024741255.1 Exechia fusca | reverse complement strand
CCGGGGTTTGTTTGGAGAAATCCAGACTGATCATATGATCACTAGACACTAGAAGCATAAGCAAATTGTACTGTCTCCAGTGTCTTCTAATATCGTTTAACAATGTTGTAAAAAACAGGTTATTAAATATATTAATGTGCTAAACGATCAGCAAAAAATTGCTGGAGATGCAGGGTATCGATCCCCGTACCTCTCACATGCTAAGCGAGCGCTCTACCATCTGAGCTACATCCCCGGATGAATAAACCGAACCGTGACCAATTTATAAGCGCTTTGTCTCAGGCACGCACAAACGCACGCCCATTCGATCGCGATCTGCATTCATTAACATTTTGATCACACACCTTTCACCTGTGCATACAATCGGTATCAACAGAAGCACGCGCAGCAAGCGTTCAAATATCGCATGCCACGAAGTACCTATACACACGATCACGCACGATCGACCACCTGTGTACTTACTTCTTCTTGTACTCGACGACAAAGTGCGACATACGGCATCCGCCATCCTTCCAGGTGGGCAGGTGCAGCGTCACCGTGTTCGACGACGGATCGATCAGTTTCGAGTTCTCCGGCATGATGGGCTTGGAGCCCTTGGTGCGCGTGTTCAGAATGTCGGATGCTTCGCCGGCGCCGATGCTATAGGGAAAAAGTTACAATAAGAGTCAGATTTTGCTTCCCAAAAAGTGTAGTTTCGTTTCGCCTAAAACGTTTTATCTAGTTTATCTAGTACGTTCCAATAATCAGTATTGTACTAGATCGTACTAGATTTGAATCCTTTCACCGTATTTTGTGATTTTGAACTGTTGTTTTTGTTGTTGTTTGGTTACGAAGTGTTGGCTGGATGCTAGTCCATATTGCATAATTTTGAACTGGATATTGTACATATTTGCGACCACAATCTGTCAAATCTTGAAAGAACAACGTTTACCGGTTGCGAAGACCAATTTAGTGGAATCTAGTACGTTGAAAACACATCCTAGATCTTGAACAACTGGGAATCATGCCCATTCGCACTCACCTATTATATCCCGTCGCGTACACCTGATACCTCGATCCACAGTACAAATTGTCAATCGTATACTTCTGCGCATCCACCTTCACCTCCGACGTCTCCCAATCCCCAAACTCTTGCTTATAATGCAACGTATATCCATGAATCGGCGCATTGTCATTCTCATGCGGCTTCATCTTCAGCGTCAGCGAATCGGTCGTCGTCGCCGTCAGCGTGACCTGCGGCGATTGCGGCGGAGCCAGCACAATCAGCTTATGCGTAATCGAGTCCTTGGCAATCGAATTCTCCGCCATACACGTATAATCTCCAGCATCCTGACGAATCACATCCTTGATGAACAGCGATCCTTCGGGCAGCTGACGCACGCGTTCGTTGGGCACAAACTCCACTCCTTTCACCTTCCACGTGATGTCCGGTGTCGGGGCGCCGACCGCAATGCACGGCAGCTTAAAGTCCTCCTTGAAGGTCGCGGTGAAATCGTCGTCGAACGAGGCAATCTTCGCCGGAACCTTGTCACTGGGCATCGCAATGACGCTCTTCGACTGCTGTCCCTCGCCGATGTTCGTGTTCGCCGTCACCCAGAACTCGAACGGCTTGTTCTGCTCCAGGCCGGCCGCCTCGTAGGACATCTGGAAGTGCGGAACCTTGTGCGACTTGGGCTCATTGTCGGTGCCGTCCTCCTTCATGTACACGGTGTACTGCAGAATGATGCCGTTCGGCTGCGCCGGCGGCAGCCAGGAGACCAGAATCGACTCGGCACCGACGACCAGAGCCTTGACGGCAGTGGGCTGTTCGGGGACGTCCTGTTCGGTCTGGCAGTGAATGGGAGCGGAGCGGACGCCATCGCCTCCGGATGTGGTGGCCAGCACTTGCATCGTGTAGTTGGTGTACTTCTTCAGGCCGTGCAGGACGGTGTCGCTGGCCGAGGTCTTCTTGTAGTTCTTGTTCTTCTCGTCGTACCATAGTTCGGACGGAGCGTAGACGACCTTGTAGCCCTTGATCACACCGTTGGCGGAGTCCAGAGGCGGGCTGACCCAAGAGACGCGAATCGTCTGGGAGGTCAGCGTCGTGCACATGGTATCACTGGGTGGCTGATCGGGAGTGCCTTCGGCGGTGTACTGATTCTCGGGATCGCTGATCGGACCGGCGCCGACCTTGTTGTAGGCCTGAATGACGACGGCGTATTGGGTATAGGTCTTCAGGTTCGTCAGCTCCAACATGTACTCCTTGCCCTCCTCCATCGAGTACTTGACGTCCTCGAAGTAGTACGAAGCGTTCGTGCTGGCCAAGCGGTAACCGACATAGTAGCCCAAGATCTCGCCGTTCCATTCGCTGCGAATCGGTGCCTTCCAGGTGACGCGCAGAGCGGTCTGGCTGAACGGTTCGATTTTGATGCTCTGCACCTTGCCCGACGGGATCTCTTCGGCCGTGATGATCGGAACGACCTCGCTCGGGTCGGAGACGCCAATTTCGTTCTCCGCAACGATGCGAATGTTGTAAGTGGTGGCGGGGTTCAGCTTCTGCACCTGCGCCTCGTTGGTGTGTCCGGGCACGATGACATGGTCGACATCGTGCTCCCAGGAGCCGCGCGACGTCTTGAACTCGATGATGTAGCGCTTCAGCAGCGAGTTGCCATCGTAGGGCTTGGCCCAGCTGAGCTGCACGGAGCGACCGGATTTGTCGAGGACCTTGAGGGCGTACGGCATCTCGGGCACTTCCTGAATAATCATGTTGATGCTGGAGTCATCGCTGCCGAAGGCATTGGTGGCGACGCAGGTAAACAGAGCGGAGTCGGTGCGTTCGGTGCGCTTGATCGAGAGACTGGACATGACGCCGGTCGACAGGATCTCTTCGCGGATCGTGTAGCGGTTGTCGTTCTTCGGGTCCAGGCGCATGTTGTTCATGTTCCACAGGATGCCGATGGGCTTCTCGCCGCGAGCTTCGCACTGGAGGACGGCCGGTTCGCTGCGACGTGCGGTCTGATTGCGCAGTTTCTCGACAAACTCGGGCGGCGCTTGGACATTCATCAGGATGACGGCACTGAGTCCGGAGCCGATGCCGTTGATGGCTTCGCAGAGGTAGTAGCCTTCGTTGGTCTTCTGGATGTTGTCAATGTGAAGGGTGCCGTCTTCGACGCGAATGTTGTCGTTGTGTTTGAGATCTTTGTACTCGCCGGGTTGGTCGCCTGGATGGTGGAGATCGAAACATGGTAAGTTCATAGAAAGAGAACTGGGCTGAATTGGCACTTACCGACAGCCTTCTTCCATGTGACCTGCGGCTTCGGGAAACCGTCCGACTTGCACTCGATCTTGGCATCGCTGCCCTGGGCAAAAGCCTTGTCAGTCGGCTCCAGAATCCATCTGGGCGGAACTGTTGGGGGTCACAGATTCGGGCGTTATTCGACTATTCTTGAAAGGCTAGCTTTTTTGTTGACTAATGAAACCAGTCCGACCAGACGAGTGATGTCGAAACATGCGCTTTTGGGAGCGACATTTCGACATCATTCGATTTGATATTTGGTTGTTTTCAATGGAATAAATATTGGGTCGGACTCGGTTTCGTCTAAAAATCATAAAAAAATCATAACTTGTATTAACAAATTGGGACAACACATAAAATTATGGACAGGAGTTGGGAATCAAACACAAAATGATGACTAAGCAGAAAACACCTCCGAAGCACGACTTGCACGATGCCTACATGCACGAATGCACCGTACTCGTGCTTAGAAGGTATTTTGTCTACGCAAAATGCATGCAAAACAATCATGTTACGGGATTAGAAAGGATGTGGGGATGATTGGAATGATTGGGACGGGAGAGAGAGGAAAGTTCCGCTGTTTTCACCATTCGATTCGAAAAAGAGAAGCAAATCAGATGAATTCCAATTGCTTTGATCATCCATCAGCAAATCTGATCTATTGTTATTGGACTAGAATCTATCCCGACAGATATTAACCATTCACGACCAACTGCACACTGTGCCTCGATTCGCCGGCCACATTTCGACCACGACACGTGTACGCTCCGGCATGCTGACCGCGAACCGACTCAATGGTCAGAACGCTGCTGCGCGAGCCCATTGCCGCCACAACAACGTCGCCACTCCGGTCGGCCTCGATGGGCTGTCCGTTGAACGTCCAGAAAATCGTGAGTGGCATGTCGCCGTGCACGATCGAGCACTGAATGGTGAAGTAATCGCCCGGAAACAGAGCATCGGAGCCGACCGCGAACGGGGCAATTTTCGGCGGTACTGCCAGAGAGAGAGTTCAAACGAGAGAGACACACAAAAACAAACTGATGAGAATGCAAAATCAAAATGGGAGTTGTAAAGGATTGTTCATGAGATTGAATTGAATCTTGAAAGATTGACAAAAACCGCGAAACTTTCACCCTCTTCGGTGATGTGAAATCTATCTATCTATCGAGCCGTGAATCTCATCAAACGAACCAATGACTTTCAAGTCGGTGGACCAGCTAGCTGATCCCGCCGCATTTTCCGCCTGACATTCGTAGCGACCAGCATGGCGGGCAGCGACACTCTCGATGGTCAACACACTGCTACGTCTACCCATTTTGGTAACACTGCGCTCCGGATCGGAGTCGTCGTTGCTGGCAATCGGTTGGCCATTGAATGACCAGTGAATACTTAGCGGCAGGTCACCATCGGATACGATGCAGGATACCGAAAGGAATTGATCCATGTGCGAGGGTCCGTCGCCAAATGCGAAAGGCACAATAACTGGCATGACTGCGATTGAAAGATTGCAAAATAGGCACTGGTGAAAACTAGCGAATCCTTCCTATCTTTCCTATCTGCTAATCCCGGAAAACTAAGATAACTTCGATCAATGTCTCTACCGTTCACTCTCAATGCGGCCGTATGCTCCTGTGAACCGGCCGAATTCGATGCAGAACACGTATAATTGCCCACATGAGCAGCGCTAACCGCATCGATGTTCAGCACACTGAGGCGTTTGCCCAGTTTCGCTGTGCTGACAGTTGCCTCGTCGATGGGATAACCGTTCAGAAGCCACCAGATGTCGATGGGAAAATCTCCGAATACGGAGCATTGAACGCTGGCCGGATCCCCGAAGTTTGCGGGCTCATCGCCGAAGGTGAACGGAACGATTTTCGGCGGAACTTGCGGGATGTGTTGAAGAAGTGGAATCATTGGTGAAAACTGGCCAGAACCTTCCCTTCCAAACTACACAATACTGTAAATATAATTCATCATGATAATCTGTACCATTCACTTTCAACTCGGCCGTATGCTCGACCTGTCCTGCCAGATTCGAAGCGGCACAAGTGTAATTTCCCGCGTGCGCTCCCGCTACCGCATCAATGTTCAACACACTGAGACGTTTGCCGAGCTTCGAAGCCGAAACAGTCGACTCGTCGATCGGTTGGTCGTTCAGCAACCAAACGATATCGATGGGGAAGTCACCCAAAACGACGGAGCACTGAACGCTGGCCGGTTCGCCAAAGTTGACGGGTTCGTGGCCAAAGTCGAAGGGAGTTATTTTTGGAGGAACTGAAGAAAATTAAATTTTAGGAATGGTGAAAACAGAGGACAGCAAAAGAGATCGTGGGATTGAAAGAATTATAGAAAAAAGTTTCAGAAAATTCGTAAATCTACCATTGACAATCAGTCGCGATGAGTGTTCGATCGATCCGGCTAGATTCGAAGCAATGCACGTATAGTTGCCGGCATGATATCCGGTAACCGAATCAATGGTCAACATGCTCATACGCTTCCCCATTTTGTTCACTACAATGTAGTGCTCATCTAGGGGTTCGTCATTCAGTCGCCATTCGATGTCAATTGGAAAGTCGCCAACCATCACGTTGCATGTGATTGTCGAGGATTCTCCGAAGTTTGCGGGATCGTCACCGAATGAGAACGGTGCAATTTTCGGGGGAACTGGTAAATTATGCAAACAAAAAAGTGTTGAACGAAACAGAACGGAACTTTTCTCTCATTTTGGATGGGACTTGAAGGAAACTTAACATAGATGATAATTATGTTCAATGTGCTCTACCATTAACGATCAACCTAGACGAGTGATCAGCAGAACCAGCCAGGTTCGAAGCAATGCAAGTGTAATTGCCGGCATGATATCCCAAGACCGAATCGATACTCAGCAAACTCAGTCTTTTGCCCAATTTGTTGACAGAAACGAGTGAATCATCTAATGGCTCTCCGTTCAGTCTCCATTCGATGTCGATGGGAAAATCACCGACAAGAACATTGCATGTGATCGACGAGGATTCGCCAAAGTTAGCCGGATCATCGCCGAACGAAAATGGAGCTATTTTCGGGGGAACTGCGAATGTAAGGTGATAAGGAAACTTAACTCTCGGGTTGGGAATAATGAATAAGGTAAAACCAAACAACTGAAAAACGTATTAATATTATCTCGCTACCGTTCACGATCAACCGAGACGAATGCTCCGCAGAACCGGCCAGATTCGACGCAATACACGTGTAATTGCCCGCATGATATCCGCTGACCGAATCAATGTTCAGAATACTCAGACGTTTGCCCATTTTGCCAATAGACACTAGGGCATCGTCAACAGGGTTTCCGTTCAGCCTCCATTCAATGGCGATGGGAAAATCCCCAACCATAACGTTGCAGTTAATGTTGGAGGATTCGCCGAAGTTGGCAGGATCATCGCCGAATGAGAATGGGGCGATTTTGGGCGGAACTGGCGGATTGTTACGAATGGTGAAAACATTGGAGAATTAATATTCTAAGAATGGGAGTTGGAAGAAATAAGCTATTATTCTAATACTTGTATCCTATTCAATACCATTGACAACAAGTCGATCTTTCTGCTCTGTCGTTCCTGCCCCATTTGAGGCAACACACGTGTACACTCCAGCATGATGTCCGCTAACTGAATCGATATTCAAATAGCCTACACGTTTGCTCAACTTTCCAGTCGAGACACTGTCATCGATCAGCGGCTGACCGTTCAGCAACCATAGGATATCAATCGGGTAATCGCCGGCAATGACGGAACACTGAATGCTCGTGGATTCACCGAAGTTCGACGGTTCCTCGCCGAAGTGGAAGGGAACGATCTTGGGTGGAACTGATGGACCAAACGAAATACTGTTAAAATCACAACCCTTCTGGATTTCTGCCTCGATGTCTGTTACGAATGGTGAAAACATTGGAGCTATACTATTCTAAATTGTTATTGTAAAACACGACTTTCATATTCTACTGTCATCATATAATATACCATTGACAACAAGTCGATCTTTCTGCTCTGTCGTTCCTGCCTCATTTGAAGCAACACAAGTGTAAACGCCTGCATGGTGCCCGCTGACAGAATCGATATTCAGGTAGCTCAACCGTTTACTGAGTCTTGCAGTCGAAACACTATCATCGATCAGCGGCTGGCCGTTCAGCAACCAAAGGATATCAATCGGGAAATCCCCGGCAATGACGGAACACTGAACGCTCGTAGATTCTCCGAAATTTGACGGTTCCTCGCCGAAATGGAAGGGAACGATCTTGGGTGGGACTAATGGACAAAACAAGATTCAGTTAAAGTTATAACCGAATACGAATGGTGAAAACGTTGGGGCATTGGGATTGGCAAGAAGTAAGAAACTACATTTATATTCCACACTCATCCTATGATATACCATTGACCACCAATCGATCTTTCTGCTCCGTGATTCCGGCCTCATTTGAGGCTACGCACGAGTATTCGCCCGCATGATGTCCGCTCACAGAATCAATATTCAAATAACTCATTCGTTTACTCGGCCTAGCAGTCGAAACACTGTCATCGATCAGCGGCTGACCGTTCAGCAACCAACGGATATCAATTGGGAAGTCGCCAGCAATGACAGAACACTGAATGCTCGTAGATTCACCGAAATTCGACGGCTCCTCGCCAAAATGGAAGGGAACGATCTTGGGTGGAACTATTGGACAAAACAAAATGCAGTTTGAATCACAAACGGTTTAACAGCGGAACAGTCTCTTTAGGGATGAAATCTTCTCATAATCACTAAAATTCTCAATCTTAAAGTCTCTTTCACTACCATTCACAATCAACGCTGCCGTATGCTCAACCTGGCCGGCCAGATTCGATGCAACACACGTGTAATTGCCAGCATGGTAACCCGATACCGCATCGATGTTCAGCAGCTGCACTCGCTTGCCAAACTTGGCCGTCATCGCTTCCGGCAGGCGGTCGCCGTTCAACAGCCACTCAATGTTGATGGGGAAATCGCCACTTGGCACGGAACATTGAACCGTGGCGGAGTCACCAAAATTCGAGGGCTCCTCGCCGAACGAGAAGGGTACGATTTTCGGGGGAACTGAGAATGTGATGGTCGAAATGGTGAAAACAGTTGCGGGGTTGGCTTACAAATCAGGGATGTTACGGCTAAAATTCTTATTCTCTACAAAGCAATCGAAAACTGCAAACCGTTCACAATCAGCAGGTCCGAGAGCTCAACGGTTCCGGCCAAATTCGATGCAACACACGTGTAATTGCCCGCATGTCTAGCGCTCACAGCATCGATATTCAGAACACTCAGACGTTTGCCCAGCTTAGACGTTGACACCGAATCGTCATTGGTAATCGGATGTCTGTTGAGCAACCAGACGATGTCGATGGGAAAGTCACCGCTCGTCACCGAGCACTGAATGCTGGCCGAATCGCCGTAGTTCGAGGGCTCCTCGCCGAAGCTGAAGGGCACAATGCGAGGCGGAACTGGTTTCGGAACGAACGGAACAGATGGAGGGGATCGGGATAGGAGGGGGAGGTGTTAGTAAAATTTGAGTGAATTTTTCTCGCGTACCAATGACCACTAGCTCGGAAGAATGTTGAGTCGTGCCGGCAGCGTTCTCCACAATGCAAGTGTAATTTCCGGCGTGCATATCGCTAACAGACTCAATCAATAGGCTATTCACACGTTTTCCCTGCTTCTGTGTCACGATTTCCATGTACGGCTCAATTGGACGATCGTTCAGTGTCCACATGACATGAACGGGCAAGTCGCCACCAGCTATCGTACACTGAATGGACACCGTGTCGCCGTTATTCATTGCCTCTTCTCCGAACGAGAACGGTGCGATTTTCGGAGGAACTTGAAGGAAATAAGATCGGGCGATTCGAATGGTTCAAAACAGACGGAAGCAAGGATACTACTGAAATAAATGAAAAATATAATCATGTTTTGTATTGACCGTTCACAAAAAGCGCAGCGCTTTGCTCCGTGCGACCGGCCTCATTGGTCACACGACACGTGAAATTTCCCCTATGATGGCCACCAACAGAGTCCACCGTCAACGCTGTGACCCGCTTGCCCAGCTTCACAATGCTCACATCGCTGAGCAGATCGGCCGACTGGCCATTCAGAAGCCATTCGACCTGAACGGGATAATCGCCGTCCAGAATGGTGCACTGAACCGAGGCTGGCTCGCCGGAGTTGAGTGGCTCCGAGCCAAAGTCGAAGTGAGCCAGTTTGGGGGGCACTTTGATTCGATTTAGATATTAGTTGTTGTTGGGATTAGGATTCAGGATTCGATGCGATTACGGGTTACAATTTTATTACGATGAAATATGTTCCAGACACCACAACTTTTGGATTAACTCGATGAAATTTACCATTGACGGTCACATTTGTCGCATAGCTCACAGAGCCAGCCGCATTGGAGGCCGTACACGTGTACGTGCCACTGTGCGACGATGTGGCCGACGGAATAGACAAAACACTTGACTTGTCCGAAATCCGATTTGCCTTGAGATGAACTCCAGGCGTTACAGAGAATGCGGCAAAGTTCCAGCGAATCTGAACCGGACGGTCGCCACGTGCAATTTGACACACCAAATCAATAGGTTCGCCCTCGTGGGCAACGTCGTCATAAGCGAATGGGATGATGTTGGGCAGGACTGGAGTAGGATTAACACAACATAAATAAAAATAAAAATGAATAAAAATAGAATACCATTGACCAATAACTCGGCAGCAAACTCCGATGTGCCCGCCGGATTAGTGGCATGACACGCGATCAGACCTCGATGTTCACCATTCACATAGTCAATATTCAAAGTACTGGATTTACTCGACATGCGACCGATTACGATTCCCATCGCTGTGGCACTCGAACTGTCAATCGGTTGACCGTTCAGAGTCCATTCGATGGCGATTGGCAAATCGCCCTTATTGACGGTACACTGAATGCCGACGCTGTCGCCAAAGTTCGTCGGCTCATCGCCAAACGTGAAGGGCATAATGTGGGGCGGAACTTTCCAGAGAAAATGGGGTAGGATTGGTAAACCGGAATAAGAAACAACAAGCACTAGGAAATATTCAAACTAAATCTATGAAAACCAAAAAACGCAACCGTTCACGTCGAGCTGCGTCACAAACTCCACTTCACCAGCCTCATTGCTGGCCACACATTTGTAGGCGCCCCGATGGAACGCGTCCAAGGACGCCACGTTCAGAATACTTGTTCGCGGATTCATTTTCAACACTGTGAACGAGTGTTCGCCCTGCACAATCGGTGCGTTGTTCAGCGTCCAGCGAATGTCAATGGGCAGATCGCCCTTGTTGCACATGCACTGAACGCCAATGCTCTCGCCATAGTTGACGGGCTCGTCGCCGAAGCTAAAGGGCAGGATTTGCGGAGGAACTGAGCGGATACCATGTGATTAGGGATGGGAATATAAGGAACCGAAAGATAAACCTAACTAAACACAATATCCAAATATGTCTCTACCGTTGACATTCAACCTGGTCACCCATTCCGCCTCCCCGGCAGCATTGCTCGCCACACATTTGTATACTCCCCGATGGAAGCCGTCCAAATACTCGATGTTCAAACTACTCGTACGTGCATTCATTTTCATCACAGTGAAACTCTGGTCGCCCGAAATGATCGGCGATGAGTTCACAATCCAACGGATGTCAACCGGCAGATCACCCTTGTTGACCATGCACTGAACACCGATACTTTCGCCAGTGTTCAGCGGCTCGTCGCCGAAGCCGAATGGAAAGATTTGCGGCGGAACTGAGATAAACAGTGTAATGGATGTTTGTTCGTGTGTTTTGTCAGATTGGGATCGGATCGAATGGGATAACTGAATAGATAAAAACAACGTGATATAATTATTATAAAATAACCATTTATCAATAGCTCTGTCGTGACACTCGCCCTTCCGGCCCGATTCGTTGCCCGGCACTCGAACCAACCGCGATGCTTTGGCTCCACAGCCACAATACTCATCGTACTCAGACGCGCCGAGTTCTGCAGTATACTGATGCCAAACTCTTCATTGTGCACCGGATGCTCATTGATAAACCACTCAATTTGCAATGGCAAATCACCTTTGGTGACCATACAGTTAAGAGCGTTACTATCGCCGGGATAGGCGGGCTCGTCACCGAACGTGAAGGGAACGATCACCGGCGGAACTGACGGATCGGATAAGATGGGATAGGGTAACATCTCTTTCGAAACGAATGGTTCTGACCAACTAAGACGGATCTAATAATATCGCTAGGTTATATAACTAAATTCAATCTGGCATCCCAACAAACCATTGATGAACAACTCGGCTTCCGAACGGGCCTCACCGGCCCCATTTGAAGCAACGCATCCGTACACCCCGCGATGCAGGTCACCGTCTAATGCATCGATGCTCAACGAACTCAAGCGCGGTTTCATTCGCATTATCGATACACCGCGTTCGCCATTGCGCAACACCTGACCATTTAGGGTCCACGAGATATTGAGCGGTAAATCGCCCTTAGTGATCATGCAGTTGATGGCGTTACTGTCGCCAGGATAAGCGGGCTCATCGCCGAACGTAAACGGCACGATGACGGGGATGACTTGGACAAGTTAAGATTTAAAGAAAGGTTCGGGATTAGGATAAAACCAAGGTTCTAAATAAGCAAATATAAAAACAAACATTATTCCAAACATATCAAAACCAGACATCACCGTTCACTTGCAACTCGGCGTGCACCTCGAAGAATCCGGCCTTATTCCGAGCCACACACTGATACATTCCGCGATGGTGAGCGTCCAGCGTCTCCACATTCAACGCACTCGTTCGGGCGTTCATGCGAACAACCACAAAGCCCTGCTCTCCCGAAACGATCGGCACCTCGTCGAGTGACCAGAAAATGTCGATGGGCAAATCACCCTTGCTGGCCATACACTGAACACCGGCCATTTCGCCCACATTGGACGGCTCGTCGCCAAAGTCGAATGGCGCAATTTGCGGCGGAACTTTGGGGTTTGGGTTGGGATTGGAGGGGGAAAGAAGCAACGCACACAAGACATGCAAAATGTATGAGGAATAGTTTTTAGTCTTCACCGTTCACCCGCAACTCTGCGTGAACCTCGTAGAAGCCCGCCCGATTTCGGGCCACACACTGATAGAGGCCTCGATGCTGACCGTCCAAGGACTCCATACTCAATGCACTCGTGCGGGCATTGTTACGCACAACAGTGAAACCTTGCTCGCCCGACACGATCGGCACCTCATTCAACGACCAGAATATATCGATAGGCAGATCGCCCTTGGTCGCCATACACTGAACACCGGCCATTTCGCCCACGTTGGCGGGTTCATCGCCGAAATCGAATGGAGCCACTTGCGGAGGAACTTGTTTTTGGTTGGATGGAATGGGAAAAACGGGATACGCACACACAAAACGTTATCAAATCTACTGAAATGCAATCTTATTAACCATTCACACGCAGCTCAGCGTGAATCTCGTGGAATCCGGCCTTGTTACGGGCTACACATTGGTACATTCCGCGATGATGAGCATCCAGGGACTCGACGTTCAAGACACTGGTACGAGCATTTGTTCTCAACAACGAGAATCCCTGCTCGCCCGACACAATGGGCACCTCGTTCAACGACCAGAAAATGTCAATGGGCAAGTCTCCCTTGGATGCCATGCACTGAACGCCAGCCATTTCGCCCACATTCGTCGGATCGTCACCAAAGTCGAAGGGTGCAATTTGCGGCGGAACTTTCGGTAAATGAGGGATTAAAAGGGATCAGGGACATCGAAACTAAAAGAACACGCAATACAAAATTAAGGATTGACCATTGACACGCAGTTCCGAATGCTGCTCATCGCTTCCAGCAGCATTGCGCACACGACATCGATACTGCCCTCGATGCCGATCATCGAGCTGATCGATGTTCAACGAACTCGTTCGTGCATTCATTCGCAACACCGTAAAACTATGCTCTCCACTCACTATCGGCTGGCCATTCAGCGACCAGAATATATCCAGCGGCAGATCGCCTCGTGCGACCATGCACGCAATCATCGACACTTCGCCCACGTTGGCCGGCTCCTCGCCGAAATCGAATGGTGTGATTTGGGGCGGAACTTTCAACACACACACAGAACGGGTTAATAAATATAAGGGTGCAAGAACGTGGGTGTCGTGTCGTGAGTGCGTGTCGGTGCGTGCAAGCGGCGTGAATGGCAGAATTCAATCAAGGACCCAAACAACAACAACATAAAATCTCTCCACTAAAAAGCAGTGCATACAGCACAACATAAAAGAGGACAATTGCCAACGAAACTCTACGCCAATCTACGCCCCGGGACCACCCCGGACGTCCGGACGTCACCGTTCACGTGCAGCACGGCCAGCTGCTCCGCCTGCCCGGCCCCGTTGCGGGCCATACACCGGTAGGTGCCACGATGCTGGGCGTCCAGCCAGTCGACGCTCAGCATACTCGTGCGCGCGTTCGGACGCAGCACGGCGAAGCTGTGCTCGCCCGAGACGACCGGAACGCTGTTCAGCGACCAGAAGATGTCCAGCGGCAGGTCGCCGCGGGCCACGCTGCACGTGACACTGGCCACCTCGCCCACGTTGGCCGGCTCGTCGCCGAATTCGAAGTGGGTGATTTGCGGGGGAACTTGGATAAAGGGATAGGATTTGAGGATTGGGAGAACCAAATGAAGATAGAATGAAATCAGTAAGAGCAATAACCGTTGACTTCCAACGCGGAATGGTGCTCCGTTGCGCCGGCATTATTGCGGGCCATGCATTTGTAGACTCCGCGATGTTGGGAATCCAACGAGTCAACACTCAACACACTCGTTCGAGCATTCAACCGAGTTACACTGAAACTATGTTGGCCGTGCAAAATCGGCATGGTGTTCAGTGACCAGAAAATGTCGAGCGGCAGGTCTCCCTTGGCGACCATACACGAGACACTGGCCACCTCGCCGACATTGGCCGGCTCGTCGCCGAAATCGAATGGTGCAATGGTTGGTGGAACTTTGGAACGAATGGATACAGTTATTAGGGATCTGGAGTTCGAATAGGATAACGAAACAAAAAATGAACAAACGAATTTGTATAGCAAAACGAGTGCACACCGTTCACTTCCAACACGGAATGATCTTCCGTCTGGCCCGCATTGTTGCGGGCCAGGCATTTATAGACGCCTCGATGCTGAGCGTCCAGTGAGTCAACGCTCAGAACGCTGGTGCGCTGATTCAAACGAATGGTCGAAATACTGTGATGTCCCTGAACGACCGGTATTCCGTTCAACGACCAGAATATGTCGAGCGGCAAATCGCCCTTGGCCACCAGACAGGAAATCGTAGTTGTTTCGCCGACGTTCGATGGTTCGGAAACAAATTCGAAGGGTACGATTTGAGGTGGAACTTAGGGAGGGGGAAGGATAGTGAGTAAACCAAAACCAAAATAAGAGCGAAAGAAGAAGTAAATCAACTGTAGAATTTGAATATCGAATCTCTTGCACACCGTTCACTTCCAGCACGGAATGGTATTCCGTATGACCTGCACCGTTGCGGGCCAGACATTTGTAGACGCCCCGATGCTGGGCGTCCAGAGAGTCAACGCTCAGCACACTGGTGCGCTGATTCAAACGAATGGTCGAAATACTGTGATGTCCCTGAACGACAGGTATTCCGTTCAAGGACCAGAAGATGTCGAGCGGTAAATCGCCTTTGGTCACCAGGCAGTTGATCGAAGTGGTTTCTCCAACATTCGATGGTTCGGTGCCAAAGTCGAAGGGCACGATTTGAGGTGGAACTTGCGGAGGAGAGGAAAGGGGATGTAAAAAACGAAAACATAGACAAACATATAAATAAAGGTAAGCTCTAGCGCCAACCGTTCACTCGCAGCATCGCCTCGAAGGACGCCTCGCCCGCCTGATTGCGAGCCATGCACTTGTAAGTGCCACCATGCTCAGCGTCCAGAGCGTCGATGCTCAGAAAACTGGTGCGCACATTCATGCGTGACACCGCAATGCTATGCTGCCCGGTCACGATGGGCACATGATTCAGCGACCAGAAGATGTCGAGAGGCAGATCGCCCTTGGCCACCAGACACGAGACCGTCGTCATGTCACCGTAATTGACGGGCTCCTCGCCAAAGTCGAACGGAACGATCTGGGGTGGAACTATGGAACATCGGGGCGTTGATGGGGATTATTTCCTCTCTCGGAATGATGATTTTACGGGATGGATTAGGTATGGGGAATGTTAGTAGTTGGACAGCATGACTATTGATGTACCGTTGACTCTTAATTCTGAAGATGCCTCTGAACGTCCAGCCAGATTCGATGCAATGCATCGGAACATGCCACGATGTGTGCCACTAATTCCCTCAATGCTGAGCGAACTTAGACGCGGTGATAAACGTATCACCTGCATGTTATTTGCGTCGTTGACAATCGGTTCGCCGTTCAGGGTCCAGTGAATTTGCAGAGGCAAATCACCTTTCGAGATCATGCAATTGACAGCTGTGCTGTCGCCCGAATTGAAGGACTCGTCGCCGAATTCGAATGGCATGATGTGTGGTGGAACTTGGTGGCGGAGGAACAATTGAAATACGCAATCAAACAAACAGATACAACAAATAAATATCGACTACTCATTAAACAATAATTTAACAAGACAAAACCGCGCACCGTTAACATGCAACTCGGACGAATACCGAGCCACTCCGGCCTGATTCTCGGCAATGCATTCGACCACGCCGCGATGCTCCTGATCAACTGAAGCAATGTTCAGCAAACTCTGTTTGGCCGACAAACTGATCACCGATATGTCGTTGCCATTGTTGGAAGCAATCGATTGGCCATTCAGTTCCCAGCGAATTTTCACAGGCAAATCGCCCTTGACAATTATACATGAAACGCCGGTACTTTCACCTTTGTTGAAGGACTCCTCGCCAAATGTGAAGGGCATGATTTGCGGAGGAACTGCAGAGATGGTCGCCATTCAGATCGGAACAATGGATCGGGATTAGAACCAAAGATTTACAACCAAAAGAACACGAACACATAACAATTTGACGCCGGTCGATTCCACAATACCATTGACCATCAACTCGGCCGCAGATGAGGCTCTTCCAGCCTGATTCACAGCCACACACTCGAACTGGCCGCGATGCAGAGCGTGCACTGAATCGATGTTCAACGTACTGATTCGCGCAGACATTTTGAAAATATTGATCGCCTGCGAGTTGACAATGGTCCGGTTATTGTGATGCCATTCGATGTCGATCGGAAGGTCACCCTTGAGGACCATACACTGGACAGCGACAACGTCGCCAGCATTCACCACCGGATCGCCAAATGCGATGGGCAGTACTTGCGGCGGAACTTCGAATTTGAACGCAACAAATCAAAACAGAAGCATGTACAAAAGCGATTGTGGTGATTTGGTATCTTGTTTGTGCGAGCGAGCTTGTGTGACCTGAAATGTCTCCTTGAAGTGCTGAAAAATAAAAAGTATCTCCACAAGGCGAAAGATCACAATCACGAGTTGTGCCCCTTTCTCTGCTCTGCATCTCCGGCCTGCTCACCTGCAAACTGTTCAAAGACATAGCACAAAAATCAACTTACCCATGACTTGAATCTCGAGCGCACCGCGGGCATTGTATCCCTCTGCGTTCTTCGCCACACAAGTGTACGTCGCCTGGTCCGAATTCCGTTCCACATTCTCGATGATCAGCGTGCCATTCGGGAAGACCTTCTGCTTGCGGTTGATCGGCAGAGCTCGGTTCTCGCGTTCCCACACAATCGACTCGATCGGATAACCAGCAACCGGGCACGTTACAATCAGATTCTCTCCAGCCACAATGGCCTTCTTCTCCATCGGCCGAATGTAGGGCAGACCGTGCACGTTCAGCTTGGCCGAATGCTCGGCAATGCCGACCTTACTGCTGGCAATGCACTTGTACAGACCGCCATCGTTGGTGTGAATGGAGGTGATGTTCAGATAGGAGACGACATCGCCGTTGACCGTCACGTACTGGCCGACCTGGTAGCGCTCGTTGTTGGCGATCTTCTTGCCGTCCAGCTCCCAGGAGATTTCGGGCGTCGGGTTGCCGCCGGCGACGCACTTGAGGAACACGGATGGGCCGGGATGGAGGGTCTCTTCGGGGAAGGCGGGCAGGCGGATGACGGGCGGGTCGACTGTTGGGAGATCCTTGTTAGAGTACGAATCTTAGATGGGAATGCTATGAAACTTACATCGTCCTCCCAGCTTCAGCTCGGCGCCGGCCTCGGCGCTCTCCTGATCGTTGCGGATGAAGCACTGGTACATGCCCTTGTCCTCCTTCTTCACCGACTCGATGCGCAGCACCGCATCGCTGTGCCCAATCGACTTGCCGTCCTTCATCCAGGACACAGTCTTGATCGGATTGCCCGAGAAGTTGCACGTGAACACGGCCGGGCGTCCGAAGTCGACGACCTGCGTGGGCGGATCGATCTTAGCCGACAGCGGAGCTGTGACGGTCAGCACAGTTTCGACGCTCTCGCCGCCGACGGAGTTGTTGACGACGCACAGGTATTTGCCCGAGTCCTCGACGATGGCGTCCTTGATGATCAGAGTGCCGGAGACTTGCTTGACGCGATCGTTCAGGATGACGGCGATCTTGCGGGCGGTTCCGTCGATGAATTTGTACCATCTGGACGGGGAAAATGGAGGTTAGTAAATCCAATCGGTTTCGCGTGTGTGCCAACTCGATCGCTGGCACTGTGTATGTGTGTGTTCGTGTGATATTCGGGGACGGGAGGGGATGGTGGATGGGGGAATGGCAACTGCAGCTGGGAACCTAACCGACCTAAAACTTGGCACCGGATACGATTGTCCAAGACATAGGAACGAAATAGTGTGCTTGCGACGTACGGTCGCCTCTTGGAGTCGGCCGCCGGAGATTTTGGGCGGAACACTACCGACTGGTTCTGTGAGTGTTCAAAGGAATTAGTAAGGAAGGGTGTCGACGAGTGACGGTTTTTGGATTAGGAAGATAGGGGCCCCTGATTCGTGTTTCTAACAATCGACATAATGTACCTAAAACTGGGAACAGGGTACGATTGACCGAGGCAGAGTATGGAAAATGTTTGATGGCGTCGAACGATGCTTTCTTGCAGACGATCGCCGGCGATTTTGGGCGCAACACTCCCAACAGGTTCTGATAGTGCATGAATGAAGGTGAATCATATGACATTAGGACATAGCGCATAAAACTATTAGAAACAGGGTATCGTGTTGCATGTGTTTTTTCGATCGGTTGGAAATGTTCGCCCACATTTTAGAAGTAATTGCTCATTACCTAAATACCGGCACCGGAAATGCTTGAGCCTGACAAAGCAGACCAAAACTCTGGCCGACGGCATGTTTGAAAGTAATGCTCTCAGCATTGGAAGATAACGATGGCGCCTTGTAGCCAATGGGCTCTGGATGAAGTGAAACAAATAAATGCTTTTAGATTTATTTTGCCAAAAAAGATCATAGGTTTAGGGATGTACTGTTGCGTGTGATCTGCCTAATCGAATTCTAACCTGATAAGCGGAACAGGAAAAGCTTGTGCCTGACACAGTAGAGCAAAACTCGAGTGCAGACGCTTTTGGAACGACCAACTTGTTTGCTCAGTTGAAAATGTTGGTGCCTTCGCTCCGACAGGTTCTGGATCAAATAGAAAATTGTTAGAAAACTAGACTAACTTTGCCAGGATACCCTAGGTTGCGTGTGTGGAATCGTTGTTCGAATTACTACCTTATCATTGGCACCGGAAACGCTTGGGCCTGACACAAAAGTGCGAAACTGTGTCCGAATGGCTTGCGCAGCTGATTGCCGATAAACTCACTCGGGAAGGAAGGTGCACGTGATCCGACTGGTTCTAGTTTCCGAAAAGAATTCAATATGGACCAACAAATTAATATCCATTGTGAATTGGGATAGAAATATCTACTGTTGCGTGTGATTTTCAAATGACTTTCTGTGGTTGGAAGTGTTCTGCCGCGTCGCTGAGTCTACCTTATTAGCGGCACTGGAAACGCCTGCGCTTGACAAAGTAGCGAAAATTGTTCACCAATATGATGCCGAAACGTGAAACTGCTCGAGGCCGAGGAGAATGTGGGCGCTTTGGCTCCGACCGGTTCTAACAGAAGAGAGATGAACACAACGACAGATTACGAACCTTATCAATGGAACGGGATAGGCTTGGGCTTGACAGAGAAGCGCGAAACTTTGGTGCGTCATTCGCGTGTACGAGAACGTATGCGAATCGGTGGAAAAGGTGGGCGCCTTCGAGCCGACCGGTTCTGCACGAAATTACAGAATATCATAACATGTTCATTTGGATATTAATCAAATCAATTCGAATCAAACTACTTTGCCTGAATGTGAAGGGATCACTTGTTGTGTGTATTAGTTGCGAGATTACCGAATAAGCGGAACGGGAAATGCCTGCGCCTGACAGAGCAGTGCGAAACTTTCGCGTGTTCTTTGTGTGAATGTAGCGCTGTTGTAGACACTAGAGAAGGAGGGTGCTTTCGCTCCGACCGGTTCTGATGGATAAATTCATAAGAACTCAATTATTCAAAATGAAAACATTTCGAAAACTTTTGCCATGAATGTTGGGAATAGGGTGTCCTGTGAGTAGAAAATAAACTCTAATCACCTAATCAACGGAACAGGGAACGCCTGTGCCTGACAAAGTAGAGCAAAATTGTCACCTCGCATTTGGACAAATGTGAAGGACTTCGACATCGTTGAGAATGTAGGAGCTTTCGCACCGACCGGTTCTAAATAGATATCGAAAAGTTAGAAAAGAGCGCAGTACGATGCCTGATAGGTTGGGATAGGTACACTTCATTGCGAACACTCTAATCAATCTACCTAATCAATGGAACTGGATACGCCTGCGCTTGGCATAGCAGAGAAAAGCACGTGCTCGCTTGCTGAACCATCGTGAAACTTTTGAACTGACTGGAGAATGTTGGCGCCTTAGAACCAACAGGTTCTGTAAAAACAATCGAAAGGATACGTTATGATCAATTTCAATACTCTGCCCGTGTGTAATGTTGGGATTGGTCAAATGTGGATTATAAATCCAAATCTACCTTATTAGTGGAACGGGAAAAGCCTGCGCCTGACACAACAGTGAAAAATTGTCGCCGGCCATTTGTACGAATGCCGAAATCTTCGAAGTGGTGGAAAACGTGGGTGCTTTCGAACCAACCGGTTCTAAAGAACAAATGAATCAGTTGAATTAGTATAAAAATGTTAGACTCAATATTTTGCCCGAATTGTTGGAGGATTTGTCGAAGCTAATTACCTAATTAGAGGGACAGGGTATGCTTGCGCCTGACACAATAAGGCAAAATCGGCGCCCAGCTCTTTGACAAACGACCATGTTTTGGTTTCACTCGAAAATGTTGGTGCTTTGGAACCAACCGGTTCTGCGAATGGAATCAAATTCTGACAAAATTAGTATCACTTTATTGCCTTATCGAATGTTGGGACTGGGAAGCTGTACTCAAAACACGAATCTCAATCGAACTCTATACCTAATCAACGGAACTGGAAACGCTTGAGCCGCACAAAGCAACGCGAAATGATCGCCTTGTTCTCGTACAAACGTCCAACTTTTGGTGTCACTGGAGAATGTTGGTGCTTTCGCTCCGACAGGTTCTATTTGACAGTGAAACATATTTTTAAATATCAAAACTAATTGACCCCAGTATTGCCGAAAATGTTGGGACATGGAAAACTGTGCGATATGTGCGTGCAATCACCTGATTAATGGAACAGGAAAAGCTTGCGCTTGACAGAGCAAGGCAAACGAACTGTTCGTATGCTGTTGGAACGTAGAACTTTTGGCAACATTGGAAAATGTGGGTGCCTTTGCGCCAACAGGTTCTGCCAGAAGAGCAAACATGATAAGCCGTTATAATTTAAAACGAAAATCGTGAATACTTTGCCTGAATGTGGACTTCGGAGCGAGTGAACATCTACAATCAAATCACCTAATTAGCGGCACCGGAAAAGCTTGCGCCTGACACAGCAGTGCGAAACTATCGCCAGCCATTTGGACGAAAATGCTGCCCTTCGAGGCCGATGAAAAAGTGGGTGCTTTGGCGCCAACCGGTTCTACGGAAAATCGAATCAAACGGTTTGAATTTACAAAAGACTTTGCCATGGTGATTGTGGAATGTATGTGAGGTACTCTGTTACGTGCTTCTCAGAATGCGAACCTGATCAATGGCACCGGAAATGCTTGTGCCTGGCAGAGCAGAGCGAAACTCGTGTGCACCTGGCGCACAAACATGCTGATCTTAGAGTCAGTTGAGAAGGCGGGCGCTTTGCTGCCGACCGGTTCTGTGTTGCAAGAATTGACAAATTAAACTATGTAAACCAATCGAATGCTTGCCAAGAAAAGGGTAGTCTACCAAGGAACGTGTGACACAAGTTACATCTTTGAAAAAAGAATCACCTAATCAGTGGTACAGGAAACGCTTGAGCCTGGCACAACAAAGCAAAGGCAGTATGCTCTAGACGCACGAATGTGCTAGATTTCGAGTCCGTAGAGAAAGCCGGTGCTTTGCTGCCAACCGGTTCTAAAATAAATAAATAGAAACACCAATGTGAAAATGTAATTCGAAAACCGAATGTAGTGGAAAGGATTGCGCTGATTGCGTGTGACATAACCGAAACGAATCGCACCTGATCAACGGCACCGGAAACGCTTGTGCCTGACACAACAGTGCAAATGAAGTGCTCATCTGTCTCACGTAAGTGATGGACTTTGCATCGTTGGAGAAGGCCGGCGCTTTGCTGCCGACAGGTTCTAAAGAGAATCCAGACCAATATTGGTTACAAATGATCTTGTTCTACCTTGCTGAATGTAGGATATTTGGGGCCTAAATTGCGTGTGATGTTCGAACTAGCGCACCTGATCAGCGGCACCGGAAAAGCCTGGGCTTGACACAAAAGGGCAAACGAAGTGTGTTCCAAGCGCTCGAATATGCTTCCCTTGGAATCGCTTGAGAATGCTGGCGCTTTGCTGCCAACCGGCTCTGTTGAGATTACGCAAAGAATTAATTTAGATAAGAGACTACAAATGAATTGCCTGAACATTGGGACATGGGATATCAGGCGTGTCAAGGACAACATTGACTTTGAAATCACCTAAAAATCGGCACAGGATATGCTTGAGCTTGACACAACATTGCCAGCGTTACTCCGCCCGGTTGACGTGTGGTGAACATCGATGCTTCGGTAGAGAATGCCGGAGCCTTGAATCCAACCGGCTCTACAGAGAAAAATTGATTGAACTTCTATTTGCAAGAATGGGTTCGTAAACCGTTCGCAAATTGCCTGAACATTGGAACAAGGGATACGACAAGCGTGTGAATGACCACTCAAAAATCACCTACAAACCGGCACCGGATATGCTTGAGCTTGGCACAACATTGCCAGCGTTACTCCGCCCGGAAGCCGCAGGGTGAACATCGATGCTACGGTCGAAAAGGCCGGAGCCTTGAAACCGACGGGCTCTATACGAACAAATGGATCCCTTTGAAATAACTTCCTACTTCACAACATTTGCCAGATCGGGATAGGAAACCGTGTGCAGTGTGTTTGTGCTTTTGAACTACACCCTGCGTCAGAATAGGTGTTACATCGTAGAATGGCTGTATTATCTACAGTTTCGATCTTTTTAACAGTCGACATACCAGACGAAATCGTACTTATTTTTTAGACCCGTTATATTAGGTGTATAACCTTGCTCATGCCGTTTTTGTATATGAGTCTATAGCGGTCGTTCTGATCGATGAAAATTGATA
>JANTBZ010062204.1:0-23211 GCA_024741255.1 Exechia fusca | reverse complement strand
TAACACTACGTAACAACCGATTTTCCCAGCCTTCTACCTAAACTTTTCTGAAGTGTTTTGATCTCCTATTGACGAAAAAAAAACTGTGGAGCAAATTTGGATATAATTGCTGGTAAACTCCTTATTTTAATGTGAGAGAAATGTATGGGTAGGAAAAAAAACTAAACATGTAGTATTATTGACAATGGTGAGTTGTTCAAAAAATTATGTTACAGTTTTGGTCTGCATGCTATATTGTAGAAGTTGGCTTTTCCGAACCATAGGAGGATTGATACAATTTATACTTGGTTTTAGTTTCACAACACCTTCATTAACCATCAGATATTGCCATGTGACCGCTAGAAAAATGCGCAAGAGTTCAAGCTACCAGATGAAAGTTAAACAAATTGCGGGAAATCTCGTTTTCTTAACTAACAACAATATTAAACTCCACCTCCACGCATATCACGGTTGCCTAATACACTCAATATCCGTAGCAAAACCACTAGAACTGTTCATGCTCAATGCGCTCACCCATATTTTGATGTTTCAGCGTTCATCATCGCCAACTGCATCCGTCGGCGGGTGACGTCCAGCGGATACGAGAACGACTGCGCCACCGCTCCCGCGAATCCACCGCACAGCAGCTTCGATGGAATGTTCAGCACTAGGCCGCCTGCGAACATGCGGATTTGGAATCAACATTCAGACAAAGTCGACTGGTCCAAAGTCCATACCGGTATTTTTGTCGCACGTCCGGCACGTCCAGGCGGGCGCATACTTCATGCACACGAACTTCAGCATTTCAAAGCAGTAGAACGAGAAGCCCGCGTACGGCACCATTCCGCACAGCGTTGGCACGAAGCCGCGGTACAGCGCCCGGATGCCGCCCTCGTTGCGCCACATCGAGGTGGCCGCGTGCGCGATGCCCCGATAGCAGTGCTCGCCGGTCACCTGTCGGAGCGATGAGATTCAGAATCAACCCAACGACAACGCTTACATAACAATATAACTCAAGAGGCGAAGACGTCACGCAGTTGAAGACGTCGCGGATCGAGAGACTGTGGCTGGCGGAGTGGTTTTCCCAGGTCCCATTGGCACAAGTCCTACCAGAAGCATATTCTTATTTTGAGCTCTTGTCCGCCGCATTTCTCACCTGAAAGGCCAGCCGGGCGCGTATCGTGTCCAGCGGATAGGTTAGCGCCACCGCCGTCAGACCGGCGCCGGCGCCGGCCACGAATTTGTCCGCATGCTTGATGTACGCACGGCTGTTGCCGGTGTCCACGGGCATCCAGGCGGCGAGCGATTTCTTGTAGAACTCGAAGGCGGTGAACTGGGTGGCGGCGTACGGAAAGATGCGCACCATCTGGGCCCCGTTGCCCTTGTACAGGGCGAGAAAGGACTCCTTGCGCACGATGTGCTGCAGGCCGCTGAAGACGCCGAGGTGCTTGTAGTGCACCGAGTGCGCTTGCAGCAGGATCTTGATGCGATCGAGCGGCGCAACCGTCGTCTTGGAGCACATGCCAGCCACACCTGAGCGACGGCGACAATTGGTTGGTGTGTTAGTGTGTGTGTGTGTTAGACAAGTTTGGATTTTGTTTGATATTACTATTATGTTCCATCCATTGCACAAGCATACAGGTGTCTACATAAACAACTGACTCACACACACCTTTGTTTTAGTAAGAACATGTGCACTGCATATACACTACTTTCTCCTGCATATTTAAAATCACACATGTACGAAAACGCACACCGCACACATGCATACACCATGTCGAATGTCAATGGGTAGCGTATTTATGCACACAACATTCCACAAGCATTATTATATGCTTACGGTATTGAATGGTAATTTTGGACCAACACAGCATTCGACCTGTGGCTTGAGGCTTGAGCAGGTTGAGCTTTCGCGCTTACCTCCGGCTAGCAAATTCCTTGCCACGGCATCCAATTTGGTCCGCTTCTTCTGCGGCTGGTCCTGTACAATCACGGACATGATGTGTGTGCTGGGATATGTTGAGAGATTCAGGAGGAACACCTGTGTTTATGAGCATACAAATCCACGACGCGTTGCAGGAAATACGAGAATTGATTCGAACGCACTTTCTTTTTTCGTGGCAAGCTGACGAAGACGCGCGCCTCTCCACTCGACGATGATCCGCAATCGACAGGTACAGCGATCAGACTGCGCGAGCGAGTACACGCAGATCTCGCGCTGAGCGGCGCATAACACCTATTTAGAATGTACTCAAGCCCCAAACAAACTGCGCGTATACCTGCCTGAAGTGGTTGGAGTGGGGGATAAGCGAATGGAAGGAAGTGTATTTCTGTATATCTGACTCCGCGACACTGGCACCTATGCAAATTACACTCTTTGTTTTCGGTGACATTTGTCTCTGGGTAGGGTTGTCGTAGTCGGCATAATCTTTGCTCTCAGCGAAATCATTAGTATCGTTATTTTGTATTCTAATTTCGAATATTCACATCATATTCGAAAAAAATAAATCCTTATTTGAAATATAAATTGTTTAATCTGTTTATATTTTATATTTTGAGCTAGGTATTTTGGTAGACGAAAATCCAACATTTAAGCTATAAACTATTTATTCTGTCGTGCAAAAATAAAAGCTCAAATGCCATGATCTTTATGAACACTTATATAATTTAAAATTTCGTCATTCAATTAATTCATTTTCTACGGAAAACAACCCTATCATTGAGCAAACTGTGTTACCACATTTATTCAGCAATAAAGTCGTAACGTATTGTACCACAAATCCGTAAGATGGCAGAGTTTTGAGTGCGTACTCAAATGTGTTGCGCAGTTTGGACGCAAACCATGGTGTCATCGATATACAATTTCACCGGATTTTTTTCAGCCACATATTCAGCGGCGCAGCTTTCCGTAGATGCCTGGAATATTTATTCACCAAATTCACCAAAATAGGTAAACTATTCCGCACATATTTGACTCGAGTGTGCCACCATTTCCCCATTCTAAATATTAACCAATATACACCTAACGCACATACAAAAACAGGTGATATACGTTCCAAGCTGACAAAACGGACCCCAAAAATACAAAAATACGTTAAGAGAGTGTTTTATTGCACTTTTATTGTTATAATAAATTAATAGGATCATTATACGACGTTATAAAAGCGTTATTGTTGTGTTATTTCTCACTGCGGACACTAATTGCATCGATTTATTCACCGTTATTATTCTTATTCAATTTCATCGGCTCGAAAAAAACACGACTTTCTTCGAGCCGATGACAACAAACCCCCCTATTACGAACGAAATATTATAATTTTATTTTATGTTATGTTATGTTATACCATGTGGTTGTTATTGTATTTGTGGTATTACAATGACAACTACATGGCAATGGCATAACATTATAAAATTCGTAATAGGGGGAATATATTTTAGCATCATCAAGAGTAGCTCGAAAAACTAAAATCTTTCGAACAATCTTTCGACCTCTCGACCGTGTTCTAAAAAACCGTGTTCTAAAGACCGTGTTATAGGGGATTTATGTGTATAACCATTCTTTGATGACTAACATGTTCTACCAAAAATAATTAGTGGCCGTATCGCCGAAAACGTCAGTGGCGTCTAGATTATATGGCTCTTTTGTGTAGACAATCTTGATGAGGGCGGGTCCTTTAAAATTAGATAACTAACAAACGCCGCTTTTAAGAAAAATGCGTTAGAAGATTCATAAATCGCCCAGCATCTATAAGTTTTCATAATCATTCTAAACATGTAAACAAGAATCGATTAATTCATCAATGTTTTGTGATTAAATAAATATTTCGTTTTGCTGTGTTCTCCCGTGTTCACAGAATGTTGTCGTGTTTATGTTACGAAATCGAGGTTAAATCGATAGACGGTATAATTTGAATTTCCAAATAAACATTCTCCTAATTCTCTGCAAAATATATAGTTTGGAGATATCTTTTATTAATGACTAAAATATAAATGTATTTGCGTTATTATATACACAAGACAACACAAATACCGCAATCGGAAGGACACCCACGAACTATATATGTTCAACAAAGTATGAGTGTGATGTATGTTTGTGTGTGTGTGTGCGATCGCAAGTGATCGGTTATACGATATCAGCGAATAAGAAATACACGTGTGTGTGCTGCTCAAACATGCGTAACGTTCAAATATGGCAAGAATGTGAGTGTGTGTGAAGCACGCAAATCAGAAAATGCACGAATGCACTACTGTTGATAAAAATCATGCACTCGCACCAACACACACAGGAATGTATATTAGTTGGAACACGATTAAAGTATGTCTGTATGTGTGTGTGTGTGTGTGTGGAATCGATGCACCGGATTATGTGATCCGTCATGTGAATGTGTGTGTCGGAATTGAAGGTAGCTGCTGCATTTCGTCGCAGTCGTGAATGTGCGGTCTAATTGCGTTCGGTTGCGTTGAGTGAGTTGGGTGGTGGTCGATCGGTCCTCGCGTCTATCCTGCCTGTTCTGCATTCAATTAGGTACTGCGTGTATGCGTGTATAACATCAACATGCCCCCTATTAGCTGAAGAACCCGACCTAATAGAGATACACTTGACTGTCGCGTCGTCGTCGTCGTCGTCGTCGTCGTTGCCATTGCGCGCGCTGCATCCTATTAGTAACCGCCGCCGTTCGGCTGCGCATTGCTGTTGTAACCGCCCTGCTGGCCGCCCTGACCGCCCTGCTGCTGCTGCTGCTCGTACGTGATCGTCGGCCGGTAGCCGTTGCGATCGGCCTCGTAGTTGACGATCTGCTTGCGGCCGTCGGGCAGCAGCACGTAGTAGCGGCCGGTGGTCAGATCTCCCTCGCGCTGCTCCTTATGGCCGAAATCGTTGCCCGACTGGTAGTCCTGCACGTTGTACTCGAAGTTGTAGCGCGCCGGCTCGCCGGATCCGTACTGGTCGTTGTTGTTGTTGTTGCCGCCGCCATAGCCGCCCGAATTCGGGGCGCCGTAGGCGGACTGCGGCTGCTGCGGCGCCTGCTGGTAGACGGCCGAGTTCTGGGACGGAGCGCCGTACGATTGTGACGGCTGCTGCTGCTGCTGCTGCTGGGGCGGAATGTACGAGTTGCCGGGCGGAATGTACGAGTTGCTGGGCGCTTGCGGTGCGTTGTACTGCTGCTGTTGCGATGGTGCGCCGTATTGGTTGGACGGCTGCTGGTTGGGCGGCAGGTAGTTGTTCGGTGGCGGTGGCTCGGCGCTGACGACGAACACCAGCGCGGCCAGTGCGATGCAAGAGATGATGAACTGCGTGCGGCCGGGCGGGCGGATGTGTGTTTTGGAATAAGAGTAAATATGAGTATGTATACTAACTTCGAATTGCTACGAATTCCGAGAGTATTATCCCATCTAAAAATTAATCTGAAGTAAAGGAAATAATAGCCTACGGTACTTTCTCAAATTGATATGAATTTTGTTCACATAAAGTTTAAAGAATGGAACTTTGAAAAAATAATAACATTTTCGGAATTCATTTCAATTATTTATGTGTAAGAGTAAATATGTGTATTGCTACGAATTGATCTCAGAATTATGCTCAAGGGAAGGAGATTTAGCTGAATTGGGGAGATTATTGCGCTAATCAAGACTATTTTGGGGCCACAAACAAGACATATTTGTATAACTTGAGCATACGTTCTCGGATTAAATTTTGTCACATATCGTTTTGCAGAACTAACTTCCGGAACATTATAAAATTCGCGGAAATAAAGTTTGTTATGTGTCAGTCCGGACCGGAGACGTAATGACAGATGTGTTAGTTACACTATTCCCGTTCTTGTATCTCACCTTCATGATGCGTTGTCGTTTGTTATCCTTGTGATGATTATCCGCGATGAGTATGCACACAAATACACAGAACCTATTGAAACGATACGGAATATATTACAAGTGTTCAACACGTTTATAACGATCACAATCACACACACACGCACGCGCGGCTGGTAGAAGAACGTACACTGTGGCGTTGATGCTGAAATGTAGCGAATTGGATCACCGAACTCTGCGTGAACCGAGATGCTGTGCTGCTGTGCTGTGATGCGCTCGGGTTGAAGATGCTCGACTTATGACTTACATTTGCGGACCATCGCTATTTATATGCGAAGATGCGCGCCGCGACACGACCATCCGCAACACGCGCGCAAGTGCGCGTGTACGCGCGGCGCGCGTCTTAGCGCACACCGCGGGCTCGCGTACACGCACGCACCAAACACTAACACACATATGAACACGTACATTCGCGAGATACGAGGTACTCGAGCTCGAGCCGACGAGGCAACCGCCAACAAGCGCGCGCGCCCATTCATGAAAAAAGAAATGCAAACTACGCCGTGAGCCCCGTGCGTCGAGCAGAAGCCGAATAGCATAGACGAGCGGCGTACGTGCAAGCATTCACAGGCAAACGCGCCGATGTTACAGTGTGGAATCATCGCGAACGCATCTCTTGTGTTTGCATGAACGGCGTAGGTTCGGTGACGAATGTGCGTTTTGTCGTGTTTGCTCAGGCGCTGATCTAGAACATTATTTCGGGAGATTTGTTGATCGCGCCAGCTGAATCTATCATCATTTCATCATATAGTAATGAAATAACACCTAACATTGATGATAGGATATACCAGAAATATAACCAAAAATATATTATTTTAAATATAGGTTTTATGATTCAACTTTAGAATGAAATCAACCGACCTGTGTTGAAGTATTATAAGAAAAATCGCTGTTAAGGAGATATTTATTGATTGACTAACTATCTATCGATTTCATGATAATTCGAAGTTTTCTCCAGTTCCCAGTTTCTGATGGTATCCGTTGAGTAACATTGCACCGTAGTTGTTCGAGTCCATGGACTGTCGTAAGTAGCGAAACCATGCATTGATCAACAGTATAAATAATTTTCACGCGTTGTTGGAGTATGTAGCATTGCATGAGTTGAATATTCAAGACCCTGGTTTTTCCGCCGAAATGTACAAATGTCATCCACACATGATGCGACCACATCTAACAAAACGAAATAAGCCTATTACTATACACCCAAACCCGTTTTTTTTAGAACACGGTCAAAACTAATCGAACACGGTATTTTCCCCAACTTTTCGAAGTTTTTCTCAGATTTTGATGTAAAAAAAAACAAAACTATTTTTTCGAAAGTTTAAAATTGTTCAAGCTTCTCTTGATGACGCTAGAATATATTGTTTCCTTCGGCTCGAAGGAAGTCGTGATTTCTTCGAGCCGATGGAAATGAACCCTCACTAAATGTATTTTGGTATTTTTTGGGGTCACTTTTATCAGCATGGAACGTATCCCCTGTTTTTGTATGGGCTTCTTGTCTTTTAGAACACGGTTTTGCTATAGCACGGTTTGCTCAGGTACGTATCTACTGTGTTATAGTTGGTTTAGGTGTACTGGCCAATTTTCTTCACAATCCAGAGACATATGTGTATTATTTGTATTTATTTCTATAGTATACGAGTTCTGTCGTAAACCATAGAAGTTTATTGAAGAATTCGAATTATTACCACAACGCTACGATGCTCCTGCGGTGGCGAATGTGGAAATAAGGTTGCGCATGCCGTCGACGTACATATATCGTTGCCAATGTTTTTGTCGCCCGTCTATATGGAAACCACAAATGTATACAGCTAGACCAAATTGCATTAAACCAAAAATGTAAGTGCGTTCTAGTCACGACGACGTTACGATGCGTTCGCATGCGTTTGCATACACACTCACACACACGCAGGCATCGCGGCTTTGTTCGGCGTTCTTTTTTGTGTCTGATGATGTATTACGTGTGGCGAATATGTGTGTATGTGTGTGTATGCGGAACGTGTGCGTGTGTGCGCGCGCAGTAATGTGCTTTGTCGGTTAGTCTATATCCGTCGATCGAGATAGTAAATTCGTACAGAGCATGCGCAAATTGAGATACGCTTGACGTTTCAAGGTCTATTAGTAGCAGCGCAGCGCATGAACTGCAGTTCTTCTCAACGTCGTCGTCGACGACGACTTTGGTTACGGCGCGCTTACAACATGCGACGTGTATATGGGTATTTTTCGGTTCGATGTTCATGATTTTCTGGATTTTGCATCACTGCCTGACTGACTGGCTGAGCAGAAGCGGCCGCTCTGTCCGCTCTGCGCCAGATTTGAATGGAGATTACTGCTGCGTACTCTGCGAGATACGTTCTAATTTCGACCATTTAGAAACAAAGCACCGCACCATGACAGCGCGATGCTGACCAGATTGAACGGACGACGAGCCTCATGTTCGACGGTGAGATATATAGCACGGCCCACAGAACTACTGCCACCTTGCACTCGGCGTGCTCAAAAGCGCACGATATTAAATAACCGCTCTAATGTTTGTTTGTATAATGGAGCGTGCAAGGCAACTATTACATCAAAGCGTGCGGGCGCTGCGCAAGACACGCGACGCATTATAGTCGCATAGCACACGGCGTGCGCACACACACAGCAGAAGCCATGGGCAAATCTGTGGCAGCGTCTTGCTGAGGCGCGCAGGCGCGCGCAAGAGCGCACGAAGATCGTGTCGCTGCGATCACAACACTATTGCCGCCGTCTCCGCATTTGTTGCGGCTCCGCGAAGACCCCAAGAAGTGTGAAAGTACGTTCGCTGTATGTCGTCGTCGTCGTTGCCTGCCAGCGGCGCGTGAGCGGACAGCTGCGCTGGTATGTAGGTAAATCGGGCCAAACACGCATGTATAAAATCGCGGTTGCGCCAGGCATGGTCATCATCACATCCATCAGCTGGAGACGGGCTCGCACATACCCAGTTTATTTGAACATTTTTGCATCCTCTGCGATATTCGCGTGGTGAATATTCAGTGCAAATAGTAGTAGAAAGGTCGTGATCAACATTAGCCCAATATAATCGGGTGCTCGGAAACCCCCCTGCGACTGCTAACATTTGTTTGACACGACATCATTAGACAATTGCTCTATAATTTAGTTCAAGTTTTGTGCTCGTGTGGACTATATTACACTATAATATGGTAACGGCCACACAGAGCGGAGCATATTTCACCCGGGGGTGGGCAGGATTTCGGTGCTCATACTGTTGCACATAATAACGTCGTGCGTGCATCTCGAGCATCGAGATCTCTATCGCAACATATATATTGATCGTCTGGAGCACCTCATCTATTGAGTGCTCGATGAAGTGTTCAATGTTGTGTAGGATGGTGTGGATCATAGTATTTGCAATAGCAATAACGGATTTTAATTTCAAATAGCATCTGCGGATGCATTATACGGGCACGGTTTGTCGGTTATTGCTATCATCATTGGCAATCAATCTGGATCTGGTTACTGTCAAATAATAATTTGCGATCACAACGTGTTCAATCTGTGTGAACTGACCTGTGTAAAGGTTGCACTCGTGAGCCCATACATACATTAGTCATCCATATATTATGTATGGATGGTATGATGGGGGCTTGTGAATTTCAGCAGAGATCCGAAAGATGTTGACACAATAAATAGTTACCGATGTTCACGAAGTGATGAGCCTTATTGAGGTGGCGAATCACGACACGCACGCGTGGAATGTTGCGTTTGGAACGTATTAGTTGCGTGAGCTCGGTGTGCATTGACGGCACGAGATGTGATCGTACCTTTTAATATACAGTAAGTAAAGTATCCTGGGTTAAGTGGTGCACTGTCTCTATCTCCCGACAATCTCATTGCGATTGTCATTCGAAATTATGGATGTGAATAAAAAGATAATGTTTGGTGGAAAACATTTTGGGAATATAATTATCGCAAGTTACTAAAAAGCTCTACAAATCACCCCCGTTCACTTTAATATTTGGAAATCGAGTAAATGTGTAGTGATTATGTTACGCTTGTTGTTTTTTTTCTTCTTCAAAGTATACATCCCGCATGCCTAAACTCAGTAAGCAATATTTGTTCAGGTTGTTGGTCTGTTTTGGTAAACCGACGGTGACCGCAGGTAATTGAATAATGTTGATTGATTTTTTCTGGTAGCCGAAGTGACGTACTAACGGACAGTTGATGGGTACCACTACAGATACACATGCGCGATCATCTTTCTGTAAGTACCTGTTGTAATAACTATATGGATTGATGGTGTTGATATGCTAGTTTCGGTTAGGTAATTACTTTGTAAATTACATAATACCTGATTACTTTAATAGAAACACTGATCGTTATAGTGTGATTTAATTTACACGGATTTATAAGAAACGTATAATCGATGATATGTGCACATAACTCATGCTGGTGTGAGTTTCGGTAATTAGTGCAAGAAAACCACAGCATGATCGGTAATAATGAGTCATTATACTAATGACTAGCGAATATCGATTCGCGTAGTATTTCCAGCCAAAGTGTAAAATGAACATCTCACACAATCAATTCATTTTCAAGGTATGTAATTCCCAGAGAATAATTGTTTTAACTATAGGTATTTGACAAAAAATACCTGAAATAAGGATTCTATATTATGATCGAATCAGAGCAAATGAATGTTTTATAATAATTGCGTTAGGTAGTATACCATGAGTATAGTCTTTAGTCACTATGAATAATTCGATTTAGAGAGTGAGAGGATTTTGTGAACTGAAGGTGACATGTTAATTACATGGATTGTAATTTGTATAATGGATGAATGCACACAAGAACTACATGACTTGCACACATTGCGCATCATCAGAGGTGTGCAATTAGTATTAATTTCAATTTATCTTTTGCAAGGACAAACATTTCTATAAAGAGAACTCGTTGTTTCGGTTAGTCGACATTGATTTCTTAAGCAGATGTTATGATTCTTGTGAATCATGGTGCCATTCTCGTCAAGATTGTTCTTCAATTAAACTAAAGTTCTCTTCAAACAAAGCATTTCATCATGATATACTATGTTACATGATGTAAGGATGCCACAACATAATTTGAAACGGTTCAAGTCAGCTAGCTTCTATCACTATGTAATACACTATTTGCATTGCACTGAAACATTGAAACCGGTGCGAACATGTTGTTTGTGTCGTGACAATCGCATAAACGTACACGTATGTGTGTAAAGATTGTATACCATTATATAAACACGCACCGTTTGAGTACCTCACGCGGCGCCTATTTGAATCGCATGCTTGTGTATACATTGCGCATATTTTATACAATAGCATACACACGCGATTGCACTTGAGCAAATCGCATGCGCGAGAATAATTAATTACATTAGAGAAATTATGGGTACAAATTGAGCACTAATTTATTCTGCGGAGTGTGCGCAATCATCTCGTGTGTCGTCGGTCTGCCAGAGCGCGCACGACGCGGTCGTTGTCGTTGACATGTGCGCTCGAAACATGCATGCGGCGGCATGTGTGACGCCCCTGATTCTTCGCCGTCGCAAGCAAAACGTCCACCGCACTAACACATGGCAGTCGCTCTGGCATCAGTCTGTGTGTTTAGTATGACTTGGGTCTAGCCTTAAATACATGCTCGCGCGCACCGATTGAGCAACACCAGAAATTATCTCTTTAGAGAATCAAACCTGCTCGACTGCCAGGGCAACATAAGCACAAACATAGACGCGCGATAATCATCATTAGAGCGTTCCCCGTGCATCTTTCTTGGTACGTTTTCGCGCTTCGTCACGTCACGAAGTGGCAAAAAATCAGTGATGAATTATTTGGAATTAACGAAATCGTTTTGCCATCGATTTGCATTTGGTCGTGCGGACGAAAATTCGGCTTCAGCCACAGTGCGCAGAGGCAGAGCGAAGATGAATCGATATTTCAGTGTGTCAGCGGTGCGATGCTTCTGCATGAAGTGGAGTAAAACTTGTTCCGTGTGTTCCTTATGCGCGTGTGTGTGTGTGTGGTCGGTCGTCAGTATTGCGAATGCAGTGCAGATGTGCCGGCACTTGTGCAATGCTAGCCATTACCGAGTAAATAATACATACACAGACACACTGCTCACACGAATTCCGCTCGTTTGCTCGCGTTCAGCAATCGTGTTAATGATCGTGTACAGCATGATTTTTTGAACGACAGGTACACGTGAGATAGTAGACGCCGCCGATAAAATGTGAGCTGATCACGATCGACATGATCATGCACCACATCGTGTTCGCTCACACATCTGGTTCATGTTGCACACACACACACAAACACACTCGGCATAAGTGTGATATATTAATTGTGATGCGTGCTCGTAAGAAAGATTACGCCATCCAATGCCATCGCGATGCGGTGGTGAATGTGTGGTCGTATCGGCAGTTAGCACGCGTAGTCGGTGTGTTTGTGGTGGTGGTGCGCGGTATTCGTTGCGTTAGGATTCCCACGAGGATCGTGCTCGCAGTGCGTTTGGGTTTGACGTGTTTGGCAAGAACACGACTTCGGAATCCGTACTTCATACATATCATATCAATTATACTATGTTGTTATGTAAACACACATACATTCCAGGAGTTGTCCATAGAATCTATTGAATCCATGAGTTTATAATCAGGAGCAATGCTTTTTCGTATGGCTAATAAATGTATCTTCGAAAAGTTTGCATCATGTTACATACAAACAAGATTCAATTTATCTGCGATAATGAAAAAACAAGTTTTTCTGAAATGGATGCAACGTGCAATACATAGCGAACATTCTATTGATGCTTTGGTTGCGCATCGCTCAGCCAAGGTCTACTATGTGCGTTCAATGTCAATGAATTATTATGCGTATATTGCAACTGAAGTGTAGTGTTTGTGCCGATGATAATCCATATTCGAGATGTTGGTTTTCCAAGCAATGAGACATAGGCATGTGCTTTGTCATCACACTCAAATCAACTCACAGCCATTCTAATGTTCTGCATACCTGTGCTATTGGCACTAGCAATAAGACAGTTCAATGAAACTGCATACGAGCGGTTGGAGTTTCGTAAGCAAAAGAGTAAACATTGCGCACGTTGTATTTTATGAAATATTTGTACCTTCCAGGAATCCGAACATTCAATTTTGTGATTATATTAGAAACCAGTTATTTTGAATCAAGTTTCTCACACTCCATCTAAGGATTTCAAATTATCTGAGGTTTCTTATTATCGGCTATCGATAATGGAAAAGTCCATTATCGTTAATTGTATCGATAATACGATAATAACAACACATTCACATTTTAGTGTATTATACCACAGATTTTGGACAACTATTCGCGTTTTTTCGACTCATTAGCTTCACGATTCAAGATAGTGTTATCTAAGTACTGACACCATTAATCGATGAAAAATTGATAAAATAAATCGGTCTAAATATCTCGATATAAAATCAAATATTCAAAAGAGTTAAAAGAAAAGAAGAAAAAAAAAATCAAGAATATGTTTAAGAATATTTACAACTGAAAAATGTGCCTTTATCCTGCATTTTACATAACTCATTGGAGTATCTCGGGCATTATATCCATCATTTCTGCACGAATTTTTGCCTTGAGCTCGCCTACCGTCTGAGGCTTACTGGTGCTCAATTGGTTTTCCAAAAATGATTTCAACAATGAGTCCAGAGAGGTTTAGACGGCGTGGTGACGATACTACACTTTCGGGTTATAAGGAGCGTTCGCTCAGAGCGCTTTAACCAGTCATTTTTTACAAACTTGTTTTCAATAAAATTCATGTGACGATCTCCCAATATACCTACCAAATAACATTTTACACGAACGTTGAAATTTAAAAATACGAAAAAACAGAACAAAAATCACGTAAATTGCAGACTATTTTGCTACAGCGCTAATTGAGAATCGGTGATGGTGTATCCAAAAACTAGTTCCAACAAACTGTGTTGGACTGAATGAGAATAAAGTTATGAACACCGGCTGGAAAATGTTTAAGTTATTCGATGTTCTCATAGCTCCATTAAATATGGCGCACACATGCTGTACATTGTATGATTGTTAAAATCGATCGATTGGCCTATAAACCAATCAATTTTAACACGAAATAATGTTATTTGATTGACTACCATTGCTATAAACGGACAATTTATTATAAAATCGACAAAAATATATTGTGGCCGATAATTATCGATAACAGCTGAATGAGCGATTTTATCGATAATAACGATAACGATAATATCGGACTGCAATCCCTAACTCTATCCCTTACACTTGTGTTGCATTGTTTGAATGGTTATATGAACTTAAGAACATGAAAAACTGGACAACGGACACGCATTGATCACAAAAAATCTATCCAGATATTCTCAGAAATGTATAAGCAAAATAATATGATATCTATATCAAATGAATTCGAACTGTCCAAACACGCATTACCAGTCATTTCAAATTGGTTATGAAACCTGTTGCTAGCATCTAGTTTATATCCAACAGCACAGGATCAGAATGCGTGCGTGAGTGCGTGAGATCGGCGCCGACGCCTGCGGCCCATCGTCATCATCATCATCGACGTGCAGCCGCAGTCCATGAACTGGCTCATGTCGAACATGCAATTTCGATTAGAGCAGATGGTGGTTGTTTGTGGTTCATATTGCAATTGCTCAAGAGCGTCAAATTAACTAATACGAATTATGTGTATCCATGGAATGTACAGCCAGACACACACCAACTAATATACAATATAAGAACTACATATATTACGTAATGCATATATGACAACATTATTCTACACATATAATTATGCACATGAAATGTATAGTAAACTCTTGCGAATGTGATGTCTTTATTCTGATGCGCAAAGCAAGCAGCAAAATGCAGATATAATTAAAGCACGCGCCAAACGCCTCGCGCCACAGAATATGCCGCCTGAGACCATGTTCTTGGCGGACGATGGCACGTAATACGTAATAACGGTTGAACGATGTGCGCACGTCCGCACATCGTTCGCGCTCGCGTTCACGCATATACACATTGCAAACATTTTTCGCATATGCTCACGCTAGCTCTATCGTAGTAACATAATCAGACGCGAAAATGCACGGCCTAACGAATGGTCTAGGAAACACTCTACTCAACGAGACTTACTTAGCTCATCGAGCATTCGTAGCACACGCAGAAGATGCAAGTCGTAATTCCATCAGTATTATCCGTATGAGATTATAATAACATAGACACTACCGACGACAGAACTTTGATAAACAAACGAGTTTATTCTCAACTGGAGGATTGTCGAGCTACACTTGTTTCATCTTTCGAGTGTTGTATTTTATTAACCTCATGGTTTGCCTAGAGACATGATATAGAAGAATAAATATAGAACAGGTATTCCCAACGGGCACTCGCGGTCCGTAAGACGTCTTGAGATCATCCATATTATACAACGATGTCCCTGGGCTCGTGCGTAAGATGTCTTGAGGATGTCCTGAAGACCGCCTAACGGCAACCGAATTCGATTTAGATGTTCAAGAGACATCCCTACCATAAGATCTAGATGAGCTGAGATCATCTAGATCGAGTATTTTATACCAAGCGGATGTCTATTTCGATAATTAGACATCCGAAAACATCATCTCAGAGACATCTCATCAGGATGAGTTTCGACAATTCTTACTTCCATTCAGATGTCCCAGAGACACCTCATCGGGATGAGTTTCGACATCCCCCCCATTCTTTCACGTTCGCGAACATGGTACTCCATCCAATACGCAACACACGCAACAAAAACAAAAACATATTTCAGAGTTGTGGGGACACCTCAATACGCATACGATCTGTATTACCTATTGAGATGTCTCAGAGATAGTATATTGAGCACATGCTACGGCGGAATAGATCTGCTTCGATTTAGGATCTTGTTTGTCAATTGGGTTATTTAACAGTTGCAATTACCAATTACACATAGCATTCAATCGAGATAGCATCGTTAAGCAATCAAACCAGACTGATCTCATAAACATGACACAAGTAGAACTTGTACGAACCCATTATGTGATTTAAATTGCCCAACACGGTTCAAGGTAAGTATGCGCAATAATATTATTCACATAAACTGTGTGTGGACATTATACAATAACGGCAGTTTTCAACAGACGAGACATCATCGCTCATTGTTTATGTACATTGAATACTCTGCAGGGCATCCTCGCATCTGCGCTTCTCTAGAAATTGTGATATATATAAATATACACTTCATTTGGAGGTATGCAATCAGCCACACTTACTTGCAGCACATTCGTATACAACACTCAAATGGCTCCATGTCATCGATCTCGGGCAGTCGAAACCCCGAGTCCAGTTTACCAAGTATGATGCTTTTCAATGCATTAATGCAGGCTTTTGATCCATTTGCATTGATGTGGAATCGAATGCTGCGATTTATAGCCAGTGCTACATCACGTCCGTATCCGTATAGTTTGGTATCCCCTTCGACGAGACTGGAACTTTGTGGAAAAGTTTAAACATGATGTGGGCATCAAGAAATGCGTAATCTATACCAGTGTTGTTCCAGAAGAGAGAGTAACAGCATATGGGATAAGAACATCCACAGAATGTCACCGTCAGCAGGGAATTCAAAGGACCGTCTATCTGGATACACAGCGTGTAATATCGATAACCAACAGTTGGGCAAAATATAATGCAGTTCAACATGGTTCTCAGACACTTCTGTGTACGTGCACTGTGCCAAATCGGGTCTCTGAAGATTAAAATCCATTCTGCTCATTCATTCGACATATTACATAGTTTGGTATTGATCGAACTCACCCGTAAGAATGACAATATCGTCGCCACGAAAACCAACCGAAAAGAGCGTCTGCTCAAAGTTTGCATGGCTTCGTCAAATATGCAAAATATGAATTGCTTGATCCGTGACATGGGCGGTGAATGCGGATACCTGGAGGACCATAGTGAATGCGTTGCGCCTGGTACAAACTTGGCCATATCAGTGAATTCCAATATGCAGCATAACTGATCTATAGTCTGTGAATAAATTGATTCAGTGCACATCTTATAATTTGATATACCAAAGATTCCACATACACATGCAATAGCTTTCGGATTATAGAACTCGGAATTATCGACTACTCGCCGTAAATCTGTATACATCTCACAATCCACGATATCTTTCATTCTCCGGCATACCAAACGGAATTTCGTGCGATTCCGCATTGGTACATAGTGAACAATATTGTGCAAAATTTCTGGTGGCATATCCAACAATCTTTTACCAATAGATGTGGCCGAAATCTTCGTTTTTTTTATTGATCTGCTAACGAGTTCATTGTAGTTTGTTCGTTTGTTTGTATTACTTGACATTTGTAAATAGGTTCTAAAACACACGTGCAATTTACTATTCCAAATTTGATTGTGACATTCCGTTTCGTGTCAATCGAGTTGAAACAAAATATATGGACTAATTGATGTTGAGTATTTTTTCGTATTATATTACGCCCGACATACATATTATACATTCACTTTCCTAATTCCTATGTTATAATTCAAAAGATTTCAGATGCGGAGATGCGATGAAACAACGATCAACACGTAATAATTATCGTATAGCATTTCAACACTGTCTGAGACGGGCCCGGTAGTCGAAACGTAATTTATGATGTCTAATTCCACAGTGAGTATGAAAAACACTCCGTATAGTGTACTCGCGAATAAACGCACAGACACAGATGCCAGATGCCGAATACGCATATAACATAGATATGTATATGTATGATTATATTAGTGGGTAATATGCGATAAAAGTACGTAAAAACTTCCTAACCATTCGTTTGCACGTTAGTTATGCTAATCGCTGATGCTGGGATTGTATTGTGATCGTTCGAATTGTCCGAAGCGTTGGTATGAACCTCATTGGTTATGCATACATGCCACTGTCTGCGAGTATTTCGCTAGCTAATTTATGTGGTCACTCTTCTGAGGAGTCCAACGAATTACTGGTATACCAAATTAGATGTTAATCTTCGACCTGCACAGCTGGTACTCGTGTACATATGTAATACATGCATATATGTATGTATGTTGTGCTATATTATGTTGTTCCAGTTCTGTGTTCTGCGTTCAGCTCAACCTGAAACGTTTAGGCCCAAAGAGATCTTCATTGTTTTTAATGTTTATCCATTTGCATGATACTTATACACTTTTTTTTAATTTGTTATATTTTTTAATACTAATGAATACGAACTTAAGAGTGAAAAAAACAGTGAATTAAATATTATCACGAAGTGAAACTTAAGGTTCAGAGTGTTGAAGATACCTCTGTCCACTAGCATCGTCACGCTCCAATTCACGGGCGTAAGATATGTACCGGCATATATTGTCCGTTCGAGTGGTAGAGGCCGTTAACATGCCCACGCTGTACAGTTCAACGTAACATGATTGCGTCTTGGGTTTCTTTGTGAGTGCAAATAGTAAATGGTAACAGTTCCTTGCTCGTAATGTGTGCAATTACTATTACCGCACTGTTGCACCAACCGTCAAATTTGAACAATGGATCATCGATAGAAAATATTTATTGTCCATCTAATGATATGAAATGTATAAAAGCATGTCTGGGGATAATAACATCAATACAATATAGAAAATATCAATTAAGCTAGTTGAAGTAATGGTATCGTCGTATCGTGCCGTGTCACTGTAAATTGTCTAGAATGTGTATAGTCATGCGTGTGTTTGTTCAATAACCGGATCCACGAACTGTTGGACCGCCTCGAGGATAGCCATCATCACCGCCAATCAGCGGCTGGCCACCACCACTGCCCCTTCCGATGGTATTCCCGTTGTCGATGCCCTGCTGTTGCTGTGTTTGTTGGTATCCGCCAAATGCGTTGGACCCGTCGCTGCCACGGCTCTCGGGACGTCCATCTGGATATCCATTCGTCGGTTGCTGCTGATCATTCGATCCAGCAGCGGCGAATCCGTTGTTCCTGTTATCCGTTAATCCCGTAGTGCTGTCTTGCTGATATCCACCAGACTGCTGACCTCCTGGATATCCGCCTGCTACTGCTGGTGCTGCTCCTGGATATCCATCGTTGCTGGTATTGTCATTAGTCTGATAGTTGCTATCGTTAGGATAGGCTGATGTGTCCGAACGCTGTGTATCCGATGGGATACCGCTCGGATATCCTGAATTGGTATTGTCCTGCCCGCCAGCTGACTGGTCGTTTTGTGGCTTAGCCTCGCCTTCGTAGCGTACTTTCGGACGATAACCTTCCTGGTCAGCCACGTACTCGACAATCTAGAAAAGATTAAACAAAATTTTGACATGAGGAAACTTATACATGCGATGGTGGAGGAAACTTATGCAAGGAAGAAAGCGAGCACTTGGAACATATCATCTTACTTGCTTCCTGCCGTCTGGCAGCAGTACATTGTATTGACCGGTTGTCAGAAGGCCGTCGCGTTTTTCCGAATGACCAAATGCCAGACCGCTCGCTTCATCTTCAACGTCATACATAAACTCATACATTGCGGCCGACTAAGACCGCAACACATATACCAGTTGAAATATGTTTGGGATTGATATCAGTTGGAAAGGTAGATTATGAAAGATGGAACAAGAGAAAGAGAAAGAGCGTTAGAGACACGGGTAAACGTTAAGAGAATCGTAGGATTGTTAGAGTCCTAGTGACATGCGGCATGCAGATTGATTGTTTGAATTACCACTTACATTGTTCTGACTGTCATCTGTTGTCCCAGCATTACTTCCAAAGCGATTACTACCACGATCGCCCGCCAATCCTTGACCCTGTCCCTGTTGGTCACTCGCTGGATAACCATTCGGCTGCTGCAGCTGTGGCGAACCGCTGTCAGGTGAGAAACTTGGACCACCTGGTGCTCCGGCATTCGGATAACCATTCGGCTGTTGTCCATTTGAGCCTCCCAACTGTCCAAATTGCTGTGGGCCACCTGCTGGATATCCATTCTGCTGCTGTAGCTGTGGCGCACCGCTGTCAGGCGAGAAACTTGGACCCCCTGGTGCTCCGGCATTGGGATAACCATTCGGCTGTTGTCCTGTTGAGCCACCGAACTGCGATGGTAGTCCTTGCTGCCGCTGCGGCTCCTGCTGACCAGGACGTGGTTGTGGTTTTTGTGTAGCGCTAGGTGGGCCATTCGGATAGCCGGTCTGTCCGCCTTGCTGCTGCGGCTGCTGACGATCGTCTACGGAGCCACCCTGCTGTTGCTGCTGCTGGTTAGCCGTACTTGGAGGTCCATAGCTTGTAGATGGAGCTAGACCCTGACCTCGTGCTGCTCCTGTTCCCTGCCCTGGTAGTTGCTGACCGCGTCCAATAGCAGCCGAATTGTCTGGCACGCCATACGATGTTGATGGCACCGTCAATTTCGGTCCGCCACCGAGAGACGGTGATTGACTGCGATCATTTGGTCCATTGAAACGTCCATTAGCGACTGGCAATGGTGGCGGGCCATATTCGGTAGACGGAATGTTCTGCAGACCAACGCTTCCTGTCGGGGAAGAACGAGCTGGTGATGGCTGTCGTTGCGTATTTGCACGAGCACCAAATCCATTCGGCTGCTGCGGTGGAGCCTGGCGACCGAATCCGCTTTGACCGTTAGCCGATGGTGGTCCGTACGCATCGTTGGGCTGAACCGGATTACGCTCTTGCTGACCGCCACTTCCATCCGATCCGCGGCTGCGCGCATCATATCCACCGTTTCTGGGACCAGCTGGTCCACCTTGAACCTGCACATTTCCTCCCGATTGTTGTAGTGAGCCTCGGGCATCTGATGATGGTGGACCATAACTATCTGAAGGAGGAGCTCGACTAGCTCCGATGCCGCTAGACTGTTGTGGTAAGCCCTGTGCATTGGATGATGGCGGACCATAACTATTCGAAGGGGCTCGACCAGCTCCGATGCCACCAGACTGTTGTGGTGAACCTCGGGCATCTGATGATGGTGGACCATAACTGTTCGAAGGAGCACGACCAGCTCCGGTGCCACCTGGTTGTTGTGGCGAGCCTCGGGCATCCGATGATGGTGGACCATAACTATTCGAAGGCGCTCGACCAGCTCCGATGCCTCCAGACTGTTGTGGTGAGCCTCGGGCATCTGATGAGGGTGGACCATAACTAGTTGAAGGCGGAGCTTCGAAGCCACCGGCGCCTCTGCTACCGGCATCGTATCCAGTCGGTGATGGTCCCACTTGACCGGTTACTCCCGAGAATGCGGGGCCCTGTTGAGCCGGACCGGCAGCCGTCGAGGGAGGTCCATACGAATTGATTGGTTGGCCGGCAGGTTCTCCACCGGCACCACGCTGCGGAGCGCCATACTCGCTGGCGGGATTGCGAGCACCACCAAACGAAGGCGATTGCGCGGCACCCGATGGCGTGTAGGCATTGGCTCCACTCGGATTGCTGGTAGCCGGACCAGAGCTGGGCGGTAGATACGAGTTGACCGGTGGTTCAGCGCCGACGCAGGCGATAAACACGATTACTGCTGATGCGGCCGCAGCAGCAGCATGGTTGAGCTGTAAAATATCAAGGATTAGTGTTGTTCCTGGAGCATGTTTCCACTCCGCTGACCTTGATCATAATTGCGAAGTCCTTGAATGGTCCTTTCGAATGCCTGATAGGGTATCCGATTTCGAGTTTGAATGCCCTGTTCTGCCTGATATGCCTGACTGATGCCCAACGATCGAATGCAAGAGGTATTTATATGAAAATCTATCCGGCTGGAAGTCGTGAATAGCGAAGATTCACGCGATGCGCGTGCTCGTGCACGTGCACTTCTTCAATTGTGTTTGTTTGTCTCATGTGCGTGAATTCGTAAAACATATCTTAACCGGCTGTTGGTAATGCTCCGAGCGATCGAGCATTGCCTAGAACAAATGCAAACATACACGTTGCAATTGCACGACCCTCGAAATTTCCTTCCAATTCGAAACGTGTGTTGCGGTTGCAGTCGTGCACCAAATCACCATACGTGCAATCGAATCATCCCCAGTATACCACCTACTATATTAATAAACACTAGAAATCCACTGTGTGTGGAGCTAGTGTGCACACGTTATATGTATGTATGTATGTGTGTGGGTACAGCAGTATGTGTGACATCTTCGTTGCGGCAAGGTAATGTTAGCACATGTATCACGATTCTATAGAACACACACTATTTAAATTGAATATGTATAACATAATCGACATGAGTATACTATTATTATAATCGATCAGCCCCGCGACTCAATTTTGTCTTTGTTTATAGTGAATTATTTATCATATATACTGAAGTCTTCAAACATTTTAAATTTGATTAACTTCATATTTGTAATAAAATTTCAGTTTTCTAATTATTTTCTAAATTGAGTGAAAAGATTGAAAACGCTGTATCTATTCATATTCTTGACAAAATATTCATTCAATATCAAATGCACAACATTATGTATGTATTGAAATTTACAGACCTACACAAAATAACATTATTTTGTTTGTGATCGTTGTGTCAACAACTGAGCGCACAACATAACATAATTGAGCGCAAGCGTGCATCCCGCACGAAATTCGCGTTGATGGTACAATCCTACAAATCATTCGAATGCACGAAATCACTTTGCGTGGCCCGCTGTCGACGATAAGCGCGAATCACGCGACTGCTGTTGGTACCAACACGTGAGTCCACATTTTGTTTGCACTTACTGTAGTACGTGAACGTGATGCTATGTGCGATGTGCGATTCCATCATACACAATGTCGGAGTGTCTGCACGTGTGTGGCTTGAGCAATATGCACCTCAAACGGTTTGCACCAGATGTGCGCAGTCTGGCAGAAGGGACGAAGACGCCATTGCCTCAGATATCGTATACATTATAGGGACATGTTTCATAGTCTACGCTTACACGCAGAAAACGATGAACATATTTTGAAATGTAAGGAAGTGATACAATTATAATTAGACGGATCCAGAAGTAACAATCAATCGAGTGACTACATGACCGCTCTATGCTATGCTTCCATGGTTCACGAACGCCTTACTATGGCAGGGCCCATTCACATAATTCAAATATAACCGTCATTGCAAACACATTTATTTTCGTACAGATGACGCTGTGTCTCACACTCTCGATATGCAGAAATGGGTTTGCGAATCGGATAAATCGAGACAAAAAATCAATGCAAATGTAATCGCCGACTATATTATAATAATAAGTTTGTGGCACTACAACCCATTACAGCTCTTGGCCTCCCTTCTATACTCTCCTTGTATGTGAAGAGTAGCAGGGCTTCATAATCGGTTTCGGGTTTAAAGATGC
>JANTBZ010062093.1:0-23217 GCA_024741255.1 Exechia fusca | reverse complement strand
TCTGTACCGACCACTTGGGCACCGAAGACCAAACGCGCAGTTGACGCCTATTTTGACATCAAGTCCACGAAATAATATCGGAATTCGGAAAGCATGGAACCTGATTGCTGATACCTGATACCCTATACAAAATATTGTACATTTCGATCATAGGTTTTTGGGCATGCGAGATCTCTTTGCGGAGAGGCTGCCGGAAAAACGCAAAACTCACAATCGACCAAATCGACCAAAATGCCACAATCAATGTATTGGGCTATGAATTGTGGTCCCATCTAAGGCTTTATGCTTAATTGGCCCTAAGCTATTATTTTTTATTTCCAAAATTAAATGGTAGCTCCAGGGAAAGAATGAGGCTGTCTAAATCGAGAAAAAGAGCATTTTGAAGGTGATCGAGATGTTGTAGGATCGCTGAATTAAGGCTATCGAGATAAAATAAAACGATGTAAAGAAATACATTTTATTCATTTTTATTAGACCGATCCATCGACCGTGAATGATTGAAAGAAAAACATATTTTGTCACTGTTATATCTCCAAATATTCATAGATATCAGATTGCTTGTGTTCACCCTCGCCAAATCATGAATACATCGTTCAGTAGCATAGCACATTGCATCGCATGCGCGACCTTAACCCTTTTTCACGAATTTTATTGACCCACGCCATGATCACATCGGTAAGTAGAGTAAACATAGAATCGCGTGCGTGCGTGGGACTCGCGATCCCACACCCTTTCACGAGCTTTTTTCATTCATACTACCAAATAGGCGTGATCACATCGGTCAGTAACAACAATTCTGCATAGAATGCATCTTAGCGTACCCTAATTTAGGTTTCACGATCTTCATCCCGATTGCTCAACTCAGTCGCTGCAACCGCGATGGCTTCATGCATAATCGGTTCTCGTATTTATGCTAACGCTTCATGATGCTGGTCAGGTATGGAAAATGAGGAAGGCTCGATTTGCTCTGAGAGAGTGAGAGATCACGTTACAATGTTCTCGCAATACACATTGAGCGAATGGGTCCTGTCTTGAAATACAGTATAACCCTTTCGGTAAATGTGTAATCTGGGCATGTGAAGCGGCTATATATATGTTTCTTGTGAAAACAACTCGCTAAATACACAACCCTTTCTCTAGTGCTTGAGTTCAACGGTATATATTTATGTTTATCGTACTATTCACCGGTTACATTACATCTTTCATGGAAAAGCATATGCGTGGTATATTTCTCATATTATTTGCTATATTGGATGTCTGGCGCACCTTCTATATTCTCGGGAATACTTTTCATTCCACCGGTTGTTTGTTATTGTGTCGTTACACAAACAGAAAACAAGCCATTAATTTCAACCATTCTACATGGGCTCATAAGTCCCGGGTCTAACTATGAAGGCTCTTAATCGCACTTGAAGAGAGCGACGAACCCGAATTGGCCAGTACACATGAGAAGGATGAAGAGTTCTTCTACCAAGACAATATGTTATGTCACTAGTAGCTGGAAATGAAGGTAAAATAAACGACAACTATATATCTCCATAATAAGAATGATTTCGAAAGATTTGAATAAACAAAGCGAAATCGAGAAGAGTATTTTGCGGAGGTTAGCAGCGAAATATTTCCGAAGGTGCTCGATATGTTGAAGGACCTCTGAGTTTGTGCTCTCGTGCCATAAGAAAAGAATGTAGAGAAATTAACAAAGTTTTCATCAAAAATATTGTTCCTTCATTGTTTGTCCCGGGACTTAACAGCCCATGTCTTATATTTATGGTTAATGTTACCAATGTGTTGGTAACGGATTTCATATGTTGTGAACATCGAAGGACACGATTGCCATTTTCGACAATAACTCGGGAGAGACGATTGCGAGAGAACATGTTACTTGAGAGAACTTGTTACATGGAGAAAAAATAACGCTATTGGTTAACATATCCCTGTCCTTCATAATGTTTTTCCGGCCCAGAACGAATTGAACAAAACAATATCGAAGAACAAAGAGTAAATGTACAATGTAACCATAATATGGGAAATATGGTAAACAAACCAAGCCTTACCATATTTTCCAATACGCCGTACTATGAATAATTCCATTAACACGGATATAATGTCAGCTAAAATTAAATATGTATCGATTCGCTAACATTCTACTTATACGGGAAGGACCATAGTTATAATAGTGGGCTTTTAACTTTTGATTCTAGGTTAAATATACCAGACTAAAACGAATTCAAACCTTGTGACCGATCAGATTATTATTCCATCAATTGAATAAACCAGATGAACTCTGCGATTTACTTTTGTTTTTTGTTATGCTGTTAGGAATATCGATATAATCCCAGTGCTATACTTGAGTTATGTGCGACAATCAGCAGCATAACCACATTGCGCATATGTAGCAAAAATATATATATTCGTTGGAGCCGCGGTATGAGACGGACAAATCTAAAGGCATGTTTTTTGTTATGCTGTGCGGTTATGCTGGCGCCTGTGCTTTTATACAACAAATGGAACACAACGCGGACGAAACGAGTCGGTTCGTGACCGTGTGCTGTGCGTGTTTTCTCGTCAATTGCGGCAATTTGTCGTCCTGTACTACTGACTGACGACACGTGCGTATTGCAGCACACAACATAATTCCAATACATTTGTTCTCTTGTCCGATACAAGATACAAACATTTGCACATTAAAGTGCCTTCACACTTGTGAAATTGTTCAATGTTTATATGTTGCAAACGCATATTTATGAATGAAAACGCATTGGATTCATTGATGAATTTGCGTTTGCAACATATAAACAAGGCATCTTTACATGAATGTGAATCAGAAGCGTCAAGCTTGGAGAAAAATAACCATCGATTATATTTATTTTTACCACATCTTCACCGGAAGTAAGCAAAGCATTTTAATTATAAGCATTAGTTTCTGTTACAATAAACATCTAGATTGTATTCAAGTGTGTGATGTCGTAACTAACGAGCGAACAACAACATACTCTCACGAAAAACGTCCGCTCTTGTGGACGGTCGAAATGGGAATGAGTCATGTTTTGCCGTTCTGATTTTGTTGTTGTTCGACAGGGACAACTAGTGCTCGTGTGAGTGAGACCACATCGTTCGAACACTGATGTGGCCTCTCTTCAAACTGCCCATTTTTCACACCATATTTTACGACGGTTACCTTTTTTGACGCGTTGAACACGCCTTCCGATTAAGACCAACGAAGGACCAACGTAGGCCACACCTTCCAATTCACTCTTACCAATTGAATAAATCGGAAATGTTGAATTATAATGCGCTCATTTGTTACTGTATACAAATCTCAACACGATTGTGGAAGGTTCTGTTTTATATAAATTTATTCGCTCTTCAACTCCTCTAAATATTTAGGTAACAATAAATAATCCTATATGTTGGAGGTGTGTGTCTGTGTGTCGTCTATCTGTCGACGGTGTGCGCGCGCCCAAGCTGGTCTGGACTGCACCCACAACTGCCGACCTTGCATCGCTACGCAGCAGCTCTGCAGTTCAGTTGTGAATAGTGTGTGGTTTTTTGGCACATGTGAAACACTCTACTCGACTCTCTCTCTCTCTCTGGCTCGCCTCGCTCAGTCCGCTGAGACCGCTCAGTAATGGTAGCCAGCATCGCCGCCGCCGATCGGGGCGGACTGCACGGCCGACACCTGCCACTCGGTGGCGCCACCAGCGGCGGCACCGGCGCCAGACTGCTGCCAGCCGAGACCGGCGTCCTGCTGCTGCCAGGCGGCCGTGTCCGGAGCGGTGGCGGCGAACTGCGGCTGCGGCTGGAACTGCTGGACGGGAGCCGGAGCCGGAGCGAACTGCTGAGCGGGAGCATGGTACTGGGGAGCCGGAGCATGGTATTCCGGAGCCGGAGCGGCGTACTGAGGAGCCGGGGCAGCGTACTGCGGAGCCGGAGCCGGAGCATGGTACTGAGGAGCCGGAGCGGAGTACTGGGGAGCCGGAGCGGCGTACTGCGGAGCGGGGGCAGCGTACTGCGGAGCCGGAGCCGGAGCGGCGTACTGCTGCTGAGGCTGCTGCCACGCCGACGAGTCAACGGAACCGCCGAAACCAGCACCGGAACCGGCAACAGCACCAGCGCCCTGCCAAGCCGGAGCGGGAGCGTTAAAAGACGGAGCCGGACCGTGGGCGGGCAGCGAGACCAGCGAGCCGGAGCCCTGCTCGACCGGCACCAGCAGCTTCAGCACCTTGTACTGCTCCTGGGCGCTGACGGAGCTCGGGTACGGACCACCGGCGTGATCGTGCGAGTGATCGTGCGAGTGATCGTGCGAGTGGTCGTGGTGCACCTCGTACGAATCGTGATGGTCGTGGTGGTCGTGCGAGTGATCGTGCGAGTGATCGTGCGAGTGGTCATGTCCGTTGTCGACGATCTTGATGATCTTCACCAGCTCGGCGTTGCTGTGACCGCTGCTGCCGTGACCGCTGCTTCCGTGTCCGCCACCGTTGCCATGACCATGACCGCCCTGACCGGGTGCCGGACCCTCGAAGATCTTGATCACCTTCAGCAGGTTGTTCGAGCCGCCCGACGAGCCTCCATGTCCGCCGCTGCTGTGTCCGCCACCACCGTGACCGTGCGAGCTCGGTCCGTTGTCGACGATCTTGATCACCTTGATCACCTCACCGGAGCCATGACCATGATCGGCGGGCGGACCGTATGCGGGGGCAGGCGGGCCATAGGCTGCGGCCGGAGGTCCGTACGAGGTGCTGGCGTGTCCGTGATCGTGACCGTGATCACCGTGACCGTGATCGTGACCGTTGTCGACGATCTTGATGACCTTGATCACCTCGCCGGAGCCGTGACCGGACGGGGGTCCGTAGGAAGTCGGAGGCGGACCGTACGAGCCGCTGCCGTGACCGCCCTGACCGGGCGCGGGGCCCTCGAAGATCTTGATGACCTTCAGCAGGTTGCCCGAGCCGCCCGATGAGCCACCGGAGCCGCCCGACGACCAGCCACCGCTGGAGCCGCCGCCGCCGCCGCCACCACCGCCGCCCAAAAGGCCGCTGAAGAGCAGCGGCGATGCGGAGGCACACGACACGACGGCCAACAGACACACGAATGCCTGCATTGGTGCGATGAGGTGGGTATCGAAGGAGAGAGAGAGAGAAAGGAAGAAAGGATATTTAGTATGTCACTTCACTTGATGCACTGCACTTTGGGTCGCTGCTGGTCGTAATCCGATTGGTAATCCGATGGTGTTCGATGCGTTTGCGCCTACCTTCATATTGTTATTGTCTGCGTGGATTGTTGTGCGATCTCAACGTGGATCACCGAAGCGAAGAACTGATATCGATTGACCGGTCACCTGGTCTTTTTATACGCGACCGTAAATCCGCGCTCAGCATCAACCCCTTCTTCGACGCAGCATCGAACATCGAGCATCGACCGCTCTTGTCTATCGTCTCGCCTCTCCCGGGTTCGCAATCCAAGCGCCGATCGCACGCCATCGTGTCTCAGACCTTTTCGCGATACGGCGGCGGGTTCAGATTTTCGGAGAAGACGGCAACACGCACACTCACGCAACACGCATAAAACGCAGCATCGTTTTATCAATAATAATAACACCGGCAGCCGCATACGTGAGTGTTAGCACGCGGGAAAAAAGTGAAAGCATATAGCGCGAGCGCTCATCGTCGCTCAGCTGTCGGGCGCGCGTGCGTTGTGTAACACGCACGCGGTATTTGAGAATTCACATACTACATATTGGCCTAGGTTTGAGAGACGCATGATCGGCGTGTGTGTGTTGGGTGTGTGAGCTCGGGTTTTTTCTACGGAGTTCCAAAATCGCGAGCATTATGTCATTAACACACTAGCATAGCATAGGTATTTTGGTAACGGGTGTGTGTGATATGTGTGGTGCTCACATGTCGCATTATCGCCGGTGAGCAGCACCGGTGCGATGATCGCATCTCGCCAATGCGATACGAGTGCACGTAATAATTATGCCGGGTGTATAATGTTGGGTGGGATTGCGATTCTCTGTATTCGCGGTACTGGATCAAACATGGCAAATTTTGCAAACGTTATAATTTCGAAATGCTTACATCGTTGACATTATTTATGATCCAGTGTGATGTTGTTGTTGGGGTTTTCCGTTGTATGATGATGGAAGTGTATTGGAAGTGTATGTATTTTCAGTATTGCAATGTTCATCGAAAAACTGTCAATCCAGCTGTAGTGAAGTATTGACAGTGACCAATTTTGTTGTTGTTCATTTTATCACTGATGGCTCATATTGCCTAGACTTTTTTCAAAAGACGTGTCATCGACATCGCTTCCTGACAACGCAGGAGACACGAAAAATAACGAACATGCTGCTAGGAATATTTTGCTTCCTAAATTCAAATTTTGCTTTCTAAATGTAAATATTATAAGCTAAACTATCAAATTTTGTCCACAAAAATTATATTCACAAGTCGACATGACTGTCGTCTATAGTGTTATGATTCATTTTCCAAAATAAGTATAGCATATTGTCCAATCCATTTCATATTTCCCGGGACTACGTCCCCTAATGCTCACATAATTTTGAAGCTGCTGTGCGCCACAACCGCCGAGAGAGCATGCAGCACGTGTCGGCCGATCGGCAAAAATTCGCGCGATCTTTGAGACCAAATAGTTTCTTGACGATACTCGTCATGAGTGGATGTGTGACTGTTGCTATGTGTGAACGATTGCATCGCTGTTCGGATCGTTGAATATTCGCACTTGTTCCGATCATATATAAATCATAGTTTCCTGTGACAGAGCCGCGTGTTATCCAATTGTGTATAGTGTACAACATGATGTCGTCGTGTATGTTATCATAACCTCAGCAAACACACAGAGAGAGCACAAATATTAGTTGCACATCGCTCTGATGTAACCAACGGGTTCGTAGTGTGTGCATACTAATTTACACATTCGATGACGATCGCCAGCCAGACGAACTCACACACACACGAACGGTAAGGTTCCGATCGCGCGTCGCTGAGGAAGTGTGTGCATACGTTTAACGTCGAACCGCACGACCGATGCGCATCGCTCGCATGGGTTACTGCCTGTCATTAGGTGATAAACCGTTGTGTTTGTGCACCGTCGCAGCCGCCGACAAGTGGCCTTGAATTAGCATAAGTCATGCCTCAGCAGAGGGTTATGCAGCATAAAACATGCGCCTGCTCCGCGTGTGTGTTCGTGAGTTCATAATTTATGCAACTATTAAAAATCGCCTAATCTATATTCAGAAAATGAAACCAGTTTTGCGAGATGAGTGCGGCCGCTAAAAGAAAGCGTTTGCTATTTTGAATTTGTCAACATCGCTAAACATATGCAACGAATAAATCAAAGCAAAACACAGCACAGCGCATCCATGACAATGGCCCAAGTAGTAGTGTGTGGCCATTGTCTGGCGAACCGCCAAACACTTCAGAGCGCCCGGAATATTGATGTCAAACATTGACGCAGAACAGACACGCGATAAAACCCCTATTGCGCAACAAACACTCGCGCTCGTGCTTGCGCCCACGATACACTCGAGCTTGATGTGAACACAGGACGTTCGGCAAAAAATTCTTCGTCGCAACTTTGTGTGTGTTTTCCTGTGTTTTATATACCATCGACAATATTGATCCGCGCAACAAAGGCGAAACGTGACCGGCAACAAAAGAAGCCACTTGCGCAGCGACGAGTGACAAGAGCCCAGCCATATTGGCGACAAACACGACGACGACGACCAACATACACATACAAACAGAGTTATCAACATTTTTGTTTGAATATTCAAAGTAGTTGATATATTTTTGTGACTGATTTGAATAAGAAATTATTGTTTACTTTTGACACAAAAGTGATCATTCCAGATACTCAATATATTTGTTAGCATGACCTCTCCGTTCTTATATGGAAACATTATAATGATACATACAAGATTTGTTTTCATTCTTTTTCATTCAAGTATACACACATTGTTCTAAGTCACCACAGTGCAAAATTTGGGCCTCACAATCAAACATGAAATACCTTTTTATGTATGGGGGAATTTTCTGTATTTTACTCTCCATACACATAATCAGAAACTAGAGTCTAATACTCTTTTGGATTTGTATGTATGTTTAATTAGTGCAATAATGTCTCCATATTCGAACGACGCGATGGTAGAGTGGTTCGAATCCTCTACTTAACCACAAATTTATCAGCCGTGTCGTCAAAACAGAGAGCGTGCAATGAGTACTAGGCAGATTGCAATGCACAAAAACAACTTGTTCTCAAAGAGCCGAGTGAAAAACACCGATCAATCTGCCCGTGTGCGAGGAAACATGTAAATGTTGAAAGTTATCACTCTTCCAGTAAAATAAAATGAAACTGCCCTGTTGATATAGTGGTGCCTATCAACAGTAATTACATGTAAAAGGTTCGTATTTCAAATACAGCCGCTCAACATGAATGTCGATGATGAAATAATGATGATTATTCGTTCAAGGTTCAAACTTTTTATTTTGGGTAGTATATAAGCTCTGCTCCACTCGAGACATGTCCCAACGTCGAATGTCACATTTTAATATGTATTTTGAATATTTTCCGAAGACTATCTTTTTATAGTCTGCCTACAAAAAACACACGAACACCGCACAATTTCCGCCGTCACTGGCATGAGTGGAGCGAGTGAGTGCGCGCAGCTGCGCCGCTCTCCGACCGCTTTGTTCCATTGGAGGAGCACCAGCAGTTCGCACACACCCACACCACCGACGATGCTTCCCCATGCCGACCGAAAACGCCGACGACGAAATAAGGTCATCATCATTTTACGCCTCATAAGCGCATTCGCCACCAGCCACCTCCATCACCAGCATTCGCAACCATTCGCAACGGCAACGCGCCAGTGAGCACGTGCCATATGGAACCGAACGGCGAGTGTTTGGTGTGTTTGTGTATGTGTTTGTATGTGTGGGTGAGTGTGTGTCGAGTGTCGGAGGGGTGGCGGCGGCGGCGTTGATGCTGAATGTTGCGGAAAATGTACTCGAAAAGTGAATGATGTGTGTGGTGCGGCTGGTGGAAATGGTTTAGTGATTTGAAGAAGGGCGACAGTGGGGGACGGCATATTAAACAGTTGATCATTTCTGCATAGAAACACAATTTAAATTCAAATTCAACGAATAGGCCTTATTGATTAAATCATGCAAAACAACGTTTGTGGTATTAGCATATTTCCAACAAAATTCAAAAATGTACGCGATAGGTTCAAACGGCAACCGTAGGCAGACCGAACTTTCTTTGTGAAAAAGGTTATTGTGAATTGTTGGGACGTCTATAGTCCTGAATTCGCATAGACCGGGACTGAACGGAACGCGAATCGACATCATTGACCGCACAAAAAACGTCCAGTTTGAATGATGTCGGTACGCGGTCCGTTTAGTCCCGGTCTATGTGAATTCAGGGCTTATCAGCTATAAACAACAACTACAAACACTTGAAAAACGTCAATGTGTTCGAACTGGAGCAGCGTTGGCTAATGATCAAATGGGAAAGTTCCATTTAAAAGTTGCTTTGGAACTTTCTGACGTTTCAACAAGTTTCTGATAGAGTTCGCAACGTACTAGATTGCACCTAATCGCTATTTTTCGAATTGTCATCGTTATTTTCAGATATTAATTTGTTCAACGTTGTTTTGCTAAAAATATTTAAAAACTGGTTAAATATAATGCCTTATTCAACGAAATATTTGTCCGGGTTTAGATCCCGCGTTCAAAGTATCCACGTCACTCTTCGTTAATTTTTTTATCAAAAAAGGTTCTATCTCCTTATAGTACAAACAAAAAGTTTCACCCCGCGTCCTAAAGTCTCCACGTTACTTCTTCGGTCCAAGAAAGTCTTCAAAAGGAACTTTTGGGATCCAATAACCATCGATGAACTAGTGTTCATAAAGCTGGGTCCACCTTTAGGCGGACTTGATCGCTAGAGGGTTAAAGGCGATAACTTATTCCTGACTATTGAGAAACTGTTTCAAAAATGTGAATCAATATTGACAAAAGTAACTTATGAAAGCTATAAAAATATGTATTAGTTAAAGTCAAGGCGATTTCTTACAAAACGTTCATTACCGACTTGACTATTTCCAAACAAATTTCAACTACTCAATTTCCACGGCTGCCAGTGTACCATAACTCGAGTGTTTTTGTTGTGCAGCACACTGCGCAAACTGCACGAATGGCAACACATTTCGTACGTGCGCACACCATCCAATTGTTCGATGACACTGCGCTGCGATGTCCTCGATTCCGATCGAAGTGCTGCTGCCGCTGCTGTCGCACGTCTCACCGCTCAACCGTCAATGGGTGCCTTCCGGTGTCACGCCACCCACACTCTGCGCACTCGCACACGCACGCACCCAATTCATCATCACACAATATTGGTATTAATAACGTTAGGCACGAGCTGCTTGTTTGCTTGCTTGCCGCAGCGCGAGCGCAAACATGAAAAATATGAACCATCATCGTCGCCACCGCATCGCGCACACAATTACCAGCAATTATGGCCAGCTCCGTCGCTGGTATAGTACGGAGTAGATCTGTTCGAGTCATAATATTTAACCTCAAGTCACATGCGTCAGCCACGCAGCAATTGTGTGCTGCAGTTGGCGACCACAACAACTTTCGGACGAGTCATGCATCTGATCTTGCTTGCTGCTGCCGCTGCCGATGGTCGCGACTGATGAAACCCCGCAGTTTGAACCACACTCGCACTGCCACCACACCAATTTAATTTGATTATACCGCCAGCAACGCAACGCAACGCAACGACGGGCTCGTGTTTGATTGTCATTGCCATCGCATCGCATCCAGGGCAACAATATGTGCTGCGAAGCGGTCAGCGCGATGGAATCGTGTCAATTTTATATCGTAGACAAATTTGTTGGTCAATCATCGCGCCTCATGCGCCTATTGCTACACATTTTCCGTTTGCATACGAACATCGACCCTCGTTAAACTCCGATTCCGCGCGCCGTGCGCGTCGTTAATCAATTTAAACGCCAGCGAATTGGTGTGAACATTTTTTCGGGTTTTTCGAGAACCAAAACACGCACGCACGCATTTATGCTAACAACATAACGCGCATTACCCAAGCTGTCTAATTAACACCAGCACCAGCGGTTAATGTTGTATAGCGCACTAATTACGTTACCATTATGACTATTGTGTGATGATGATTATTGTTCGCAAACATGCAACATGAATACTCATAACACCCCCTGATGATTCAAACTGCACAGCAGTTGCCCGGAAAAAGTGACCTACAAAGAGAATGCATCCTGTGATAAGCCGCTCACAACATCAACATATACTTATGTTGCACCCTTTCAAAGATATTTTTTGTGAATATTTGACCAGCCTTGATAAGGTTGCACAAAGTCAACCACAAATGTAGCAAAACAAAATCATCTACACCAATAAACCGCACACAATGCCTATTGATGCTATCGAGCTTTGAAACGCTACAGATCCACATGCATGTAGAGCAACCTTGAAATATATACCACCGGACACAGTAATGGCCAAACCAACTCAACCACAACTGCAGTCAACAAAAATGTCGACAACATATCCTGCATGCATGCCAAATCGCTCTCGAGATGTTGCATGAACAAAAATATGTGCTGCAACGAACGTACAGGTATTCACTCCTTCTCCTCACATGTTGCATGCACTCCCACTGCATGCCACAAAGCATAGAGCTCTAACGGACCATGTCGAAAGCACGCATATTCAATGCGATTTTGTTCCAAGGGCGTGTTGAAGTGTGCCGAAGCCAGCACTTCGACACTGATGGTGGTATGTGCCCAGATGCGGATTACAGACGGAGTCTCACGACCCCCATGGATACCATTCTCGTTAGGCAACACGCAGGGACATAAGACAACGTAGTTTGTTTGCATGTTTTGGGTATTGTTAGCTTGGTGAGGATTACGAACTTCCTCGAAGGCCGCCCAGTTTGAAGTCTGCGGATAGTTGACGATGTTCATAAGACTTATAGGAAGGGTTGAGCACGTGATAATGGCGAATGCAACCCAGTTTGAAGTCACCGGCCAGTTGATAATATTCATTAGACTTAGGAAGGGTTGAGCAGCACGTGAGAATGGCGGTACGGTAGAATGTTGATACTGGCCGAACGAATCCAGCCCAATTAGCAGGAGGAATGGAGGGGGTTGGTTACATAATCTGGTCTAATGTACATTTAATGGTATCGGTTGTTACGCACTTTTGCGTAGTAGCGATAACCGCCTATTAGGACCACACCCGTACATACGAAAGAATACGTGTGGGGCAAAACTGTTGCGGTAAAAGTTCAAGTCACATGCGCGCATACACCAATTTTCATGATCAGCGACCAACGTGTGTGTTATGTTGTGGTCATTCATACGATTAGGTCGTATTATGTGGGATGCTCGAGAAGTGTGTTTTATTGTTGGAGTAGATTCCCTATATTTCAAAATCGACAAAAGTATAGAAGGAATAGTCCTTTCCCTTTTTCCTTTTGTTTCAAATCATTGTTTTGTTTTACAAAAGGTATCCGATTGAAGGGGCCATCTACACTATTTGACAACATCTTTGATTGAATATAATTTCGTGATAAAGTAGTATCAAATCATTACATCATTACAACATAATATATTTAAATTTGTTTCTTATATCAACTGTATGTATAAAATAAATGTATTGAATAACTCAGCTAGACCATAAGTATTTGAGAACAACCTACGACTCACTACTTCATACTACTATTCATTCATGACACACATTTACCGGCAATCGAGATTGCCATAGGTAAGTGTGCTCATATATGTTGTCTGTGGTTCGGCGAGTGCGTTGACTCAAAGTGCCGATTAATGACCGGCGTCGGTGCGATTGTTTTTTATCGTGTGAAGTATAGCATTACTAGCATCGTAGTACATACATGCGTACACTTTCTTCCGATCGACAGCGTGGCGTGGCATTTCCGTTGGCTTAAAATGGCATTGCGTAACGCACTCGCCTTGTGTTTACATGTGTGTGTGTGTGCGCCGACGCGAATTATGCTCGCGCTTTTGTACTCCGCACAATGCGCGCGATGTCTGGACCAACATGCTTAGTAATATGTGTGTGGGATTTCTGTTGAGCGCATATTGATCGCGCTACTAGCACTATATATTTTCGCGTATTATATCACTTGTAATTACTCGTGTGCCAGTACATTGGTGAGTCCATTAAACGTCAGCCGATGCCGATCATATGCTCATTAATCACTAGGCCAACACACGAATTTGCGCACGCGTTTTGACACGACTCGACGTGAGGAGTGGCATTTTCACCACATAGTAAAGTTCAGCATACCACACCGCCACCATTTGCAACGGGTGTAATTATATTAATAAACTAAACGAGTCTAACTCGATCGTTTTGGCCGCAGTGTCGTGACACTTTCTCTGCCGAACCAACAACGAAGCCGCAGCCGAAGTCAACCAGTTGGTAATTTGATAAACGATGCGCTTCGGTTCGCGTGCGCCCCCAGCTTTTGATCCGCCCAATTATTCACTCGTTACTAATTTGTGCGCGATGCTCGATTCTACTCCGACGCGCTCGCACACACACACACACACACAACGCCCCCGACCAACACATATACATGTGTGTGAACATAATTGTTCTTCTGATGAACAACGGTATTTCACAGAAAAACGGCTGCCATTAATTATCCGCATGCTGGATGCAATACGATCGTCGGCGTGTGCGTGCGGTATGCTGTATGCTGTATATGCTGTATGCTGCATGCAACAAGCGGCGTGGTGAGAATGCGTTCGCGTATGTGTGTGTGTATACAAACTGTATTTTGGCTGCACCAACATAAATATTAAGTGCGCGTGAAGAAACACACATACACGCATGCAGCAGCACACCTCGTCGACGGCACACGCCGCGGAAAAGCGAGCGCGCACAATGTGGCAGACGCCGTGGCGGTAATCCCTCCGAAATGCGGCCGCGCGCTCGCGTCGCCTTCGCGCCTCCGCGCAACATATGTAACCTGTCATCGGGGGATCAAGACGACGAGGCGGTGGTCGTCGACCGAGCACCGGCACACGCCACCATCGCCATCCGCACAACAACCACCAAGTGGAAATTATGGCCTTGGAATTTATTATGCTAGTCCCGAGGATTACCAGCCAGCCAGCGAGTGAGTTTGTATGTTCAGGGCGTGAGAGCGGTTTTGACGCCCGCTGGCAAAACGATTAAATAATAGAGCTGATCCGGAAGATATACGATGCGCAAGTATGCATGTATTGATATTATGCTGCTATGCTACATGAGTGTTTGTCTACGGAAACGCCAGCCAGCCAGCTCGCCGTCGCCGGAGTGGACACATATGTGTTTATTTGCGTTGGGCGACAGTGCGCTGGCACAGCTGGGGAAAATATTTATGTTGCGTCGATTTTCCTCTGTAGCATTTTCCGCTCGCGCCGTTAAAACCGTTTTACGAACTACGCTGCGTTTATGCGCTTTAAATCACTGGTATACAGTGTGAGCATACCCGCAAAAAAACCTAGATAGATAGTAATAGAAAAAACGCCACTAAAACCGTTGAGCGCTCGCATAACGCGCGAACTTCGATCGTTCGGTCACACCCAGCATCTCGGTCCATTCACGGCGGCGAGCACGCAATTACACAATTACACACACACACACTCGACGCGTTCATTCATCGCGAGTCGCGAGCGATTTTACAGGTGTTTAGATCGAGTATTACATCATCATCATCGCGGCGGTCGACGACGCCTCGTGCCACGATCGACGGTGTGCGAATCCGCGACGACGACAGTGTTTTTATTTTGGCGACGCCGCTCAGCTCAACGAGCGAGCAGCAAGTGCAAGAGTGGCGAGACAAATCCGACGTCGTGACATAAATGTGCGAATGCGCATATAAACACTCGGGCCGCGCGCTGTCGTCGGTTTGGGTAAATACGATCAAGATAAATACCAGCGTGCGCGCGATGTGGCGACGTCGCAGATTAGTAGAAATTATGCACATAGAGGCGATAAAATCCGCGCGAGAGCACACACACACTCGACTCGAAGATTCGCAATGCGTTTGGGAAGTGAAAACATTATGACATCCTCGAAATTCCAATCGCACCACACACACACACACACACGAACTCGCGACGATATGCGTCTGAATCGAAGGTGATTGACTTTTCGCCCACACATTTCGTTTGAGTATTTGAACATAATCCGACGTCGTTGAAGAAGTCTGCGGTAGCTTGATTTCGACATAATTAAATGCACACAATCGCACACAATACAGCGCATTGTTCGCCAGATGAGGATATCTGGTTCGTGTTTATGTATTCAAATGTCAGAGGTTCACACCAATCTGGAAAAACGGGGCAAAAGCGTTCGTTCTCAGATAGGATTGTGTGTTTGAGAAAAATAGACGATTATGATCGATCTCCAGAAAAAAGAGGAAATCCGATTAATTGTGGAGTTGTATGCAGTGTTTTCGAATTGAGAGAGCATGCGCACATTGATCAGAACTCTTTCGATTCCATACAGAATTATAAGTACAGGGTGGCTCATAACTCGTAACCCTTTTAAAACGTAATAACTTCTGCAAAAGGCATCCAAATTTGTTTTGTGAAGTGCAAAGATGTACGTTTTTGTACATTAAAACGGGAGAATAATTTTGGCCTATTTTCCGTCAGTCCGTCGTTACGGCCCTTGTAAATGTCATGTCAATTTTATCGTTTTTATTCAGAAATAGCCGAAGTACTTTGTGGTCATTTTGACCAGATCTTTATATGAGGCTTCAAAAATCTGGAGCGTGTAAAAAAATCATTAATAAATCCCAGGAACGATAATATTGGCGATCTTTGAAAGCCTTATTTCTAGACAATAACAAACTAATTTCCGACAAAATTCGGAAATTATGAACTAAACTGTTCGCTAGTGGAGTTCAGTGTCCCAAATAGGAAAACGTGATAAAATATCTAGTTATTGGATGCAATCCCGAAATAGAGCTGTTGAAATCGGTCAAATAGACTAAATGTAGTTATATAGCAAGGTCTAAAACCGATATTCTATTAGAGGCAGTTTAATTTAAAACATTGTATAGTTGTGGAAGGCTTTCCTATGATCATTAGTTCAGACGAAATTGACGAAAGTATCCGTGTAGGGGCTTACCACCCGTTTTTCATATGAACACAGTTTCAGTAATTTGTACGACATAGCGAGTTAAGAAGCTAAGTGACCCATGTCTTGGTGACCTTCCATTACACAAATGGTAAAACAGAATTGATTGCGTTTTAAAACCTTGTAGATTAAGGCGTATAGATCGAGATAGTCGCCTCAAACTTCGAAATGTTCATGGTAACGTCATTTGGGAGCGGTTGAACGATGTTTCTGAAAACAAAAATTAACTGGTTTGTACCTCCAAAACTACGCCGCATATTCGATTGATCGATACGCTCAACATCGCTATTCTCTGCTCGCTAGTGCATTTCTCGAGTATCCGACATGCGCGCGCTCAACAAACATTTCGAGTGGAGTGGTAATGCTGAACACACATACGCATATGCATATTTGCATTCGACATGCGGGCGTCCAGAATTCGGACGTGTGCGAGTGTTGGTGTGACGCGTCGGACTCGTAATTGAAAACAAGCCCAACCATCCTTCACGTGATGCTTGTTGTGCGCACGGACGCTGGATGCTGGTCCGACACCCAAACCAATTGAATTTATAAGTGCATGGGAGTGACGTAACAAACATGTACATGTATTACATATGCATGTTTGAGCAGACTGACTGGTGTTGTTTTGGGAGTGTGCGATTTCGTGAATTAAACATTTTAGTATTCGTGTATTCTTGCGGAATCACGGCAAATATACAAAAATCTCAGTACCCTTACACTAACATCAAATCCAGAGCATGAAACTACTAGGAGTACTTTTTTCGGACTCGTAAAATAGAGTTAATACTTACATATTGTTGTTGTCGAGAAAAGTATTTATATTTGTTGTTTGACGAGTAAAAATAATTATTTTGTTTAGTTGCCGAGAAAAGTAACAATCTCTATTTTGTACTTTGCATGCTCTGAAAAAATCACATACAATCTTTAACTCGTCAAAGCGCTCTGCCCTCACACCTAAAGGTATACAATTTCAAATCGAACGTAGACGCGAATGTTGTTTCTAGTTTCGAATGTTGATATTGGCGCTCACCTCACACAGGTATGCTAGTCGATGTCAGCCAATCTCACAAAAATACCTATGCATATTTACATATCACGATGTAGCGCAATATCGCCAGCAGGCCGGCAGTTGAGTTAGCGTTATTTATTTTCTGAAGACATTGAACAAACACCCATAAGTACATAATGGATATGGATACAAATATTGATACATAAATAAATGCGGCACGATACTCGGGTTTTTCCCCATCCTAATCTTTTCCTAATGGTCCCATCTACACGGTAATTTCGCATGTCTGCGCGTTCAGTTGTTTGTTAATGGTTTTCATGAATACAAATATTGATACCTCAGAAGTTTGGACATCAGGAAACAATATGCAATCGATACATTTGTCAATATCCACATCAAGAGCCTTCAATTTGCTCATGAGAAATATCATGTTTGGTTTCTGAAAACTACGTTGTGCGGACATTGCCATTTATCAGGTTCCTGGGACTGATCTGTGTCGAGAACAAATATAGTTCACTACTGTAGTGTTGATAATCTCGTTCCACATCAGGATTTTGAAGAGTTTCAACCCCAAGGGCAATGGAATTCAATCAAACAAAAGAAAGTAAGACACGCGTTCATAGGGCCCCTTGTGACAATTTATCAATGGGTTTTTCCATGTAACGTACATCACTCACCAAATCAATCTCATGAATATTCCTATTCATTTCGTCAACGATTCGAAATTAGTAGATTTTCTAGTACAATTCGCCAGTATGGGAAATGTACTGCAACGGTTTATCAACAGGAAAGGACGACCAACCTTCGGTTCAAAACGCAGGTATCTAACTTGTTATACATGCAAGCATAAAATATAAGAACAATTGGCATCGATGAGCCTCGCCCTTGCAGATCACCGCTTACTTAGACTTCCTTCATATCAATCAAATATGACTTGGTGCATGTATATTTCCTCAGATGACCGACTATTCTCTGAGCCGACAATCTAAAAATTTGCCAAGAAATACAGAATACTTATATCTAGCGATTAGCGAAACTCTGACTGACTGACTTCGCCATGTGTGTGCTCTAGTTTTCGTCAACATTTTGCAGTCTCATTACCCTAGTGCATGTTGAACTCCGATCATTGCATCGATTACTCTTCCTTAGGGACTACTGCGCATACATCTCATACTAGCTAAGCTGAATTAAAATTATAAATACACGCCACAAAAAACTACACTGAAACGACCGATTTTCCGTCGTATTCCGGTTTCCATGTTCGCGTAGCTCCACGATTCTCCATACGAAGAATTTTCCTCGAACCCTTTCCAGCTAAGATGCAACAACACTCGCACGCCGTGAAACCGTTCAACCCTTCCGACGTGCCCATATATCGACCGATCGAACAGATATCGCACGTGTAGCGCGCAACATTGACGCAACATCGACGTCCTTGTCATCGACTTGCGTAATCGTCGACAATGACATGCACACATCCGCATATCCACCTCCTCTCATCGCATGCATCGCATACATCATACTTCAGAGCGTGTTGCCTTGCGTGTTTGCATGCCCAAGACGGACATAATATTTGACAACACATGTGGTGTGCTGTACTGCACATAGTATACACTCACGCAAGAATACACTCGAACATAGGTATCGTCAGTGATTTTGGTGCATGTGCATTTGTGCATGCAGCACGCGCTGCTTTTGCATGCTGGGCGCAGCGAATTCGTTCGCCGGAACCGACAGCCGAACAGCAGGGCCCGTTCACACCATCTCATACCCCAGCATTCTGTTTTTTACCAAACGAAAGGCTTAATCTCGTAATGCATGTCATTTGCCAACAATGCTACAACATAATCCCGGTGTATTCAAATGCATCCAATGTTTACCTTTTGCGCGTAAAGACAGCCCACCACTGAAGCAAATCGCGAACAGTTAAATGATTGATGCGCATCATTGTAAAACAATCGTGCTGGCTGCGTGCGGGGCTGGCAAGGGGACGAGCCCGTTTACGGGGAAAGTCACGTATTGCGTCTGTGTGTGATTTCGTTGCGTTTGCTTGCTTGTGCGTGTACTCACAACAACGCATTACGTATTCAAAACATATTTTGCGTGCACACACACACACACACACGAACGAGCACGCACACTTGCATCGGCTTAATTACAACAACATGGGCACGTGCACGTGCTGCCGCTGGTGTGTGTGTGCACACGAGCGCGAAAAATGTGTGACATTGTTACCAGCAGATCATCAGTGATTGGCGACGTGCTGAAGTGTGCTGAATTGGGGTGCGCTAAACCATTGGCGTGTCCATGATTTCTGCGGGGGTAAGTTGTGCATTTTTCGGATGAAAATTTCAATCCAATCCATGCTCTCATCACATGCTTCTCAATGAAGATTACTAGATAATGCACTGAAATACAAGGTGACCCAATTGATCAGCATATTTGTAAAGGCAATACATATCTGCATTTTATGATGACCCTAAAATGTGTTGGCCTTCTCTTAAGCCAACTATGGCCCTTAACTTGACCACGCATTACCTTGATGGCTTGTTTGAATGTAGAATACCTCACGCCGAAGGGCTTGGTTCAGAGCCTCAACACATTGTTATTTGTTCCTATGGCTTTTGGCCTGCAAATTGCGTTCAAGAGAAAATGAATGTTCAATCTAAATTCAGTATAGTTTTTATTGCATATTTTTTAGTGCCTTCAACACCCAAAACTCACCCCTATATTCGCCACTGCTCTAAACAGCGGGCGCTCTTCCGAACTGTTTAGTTCCTAGTGGTAAAGATTATATCCCACACCTCCCCCTGCCTCCCATGGTCACGTGTCGTCGTCGTCGTCGTCGTCCTCGTCAGCATGTGCGTGCGCGCGTTCGTGCGTGCTTGTTTAGCGTGTGCTTATCGCATGTTTTGCGTGCTTACACGCCGATTGATACATCGTTATAAAATAACTAGAGCGCGCGTGGACACGCGCTCAATCACTCTAGCGAAAAAGGGGTCCTCGGAGCATTGTTGTCGTCGTTGTCGTCAGCGCATGGAGCGCGTGCCAAAGTGACTGTTCGGTTGCGCCCGCAGGCGACACAAACACGGCGCACGGTGCGTGCGTGTTTGTTTAATGTGGCATGAATAGTGCCTGCGCGCACGTGCACACCGACACGCACTCCCGTCTTTGCACTGCTAAATGCCCGACAATGGCGATGACACGTCCTCGTTGTCAACGCGGAAGAGATGCACTCATTTCGCAGCAAACACGTTCGAAGTAAAACATAGAACAACCACAATCCGTGGGGTGATAAATTGATGACACTCGCATACGCAGAATTCGGCAGCGAAGCGAACAGCATATTTTCACCATAACATGCGGACATTCGCCGAAAAGAAAGAGACCGCGCTTTGATCTATCGAAACCCCGGCGCACATTTGTGGTCCTCTGCCTCTGGTTATGTGTGGGTCAAGAGAAGCGTCTTCACCACATGTCACGCGCGTGCCCGTTTCGTGTTCCGCAGAACGATACCGTTTATGCTGCTGCTGCTGCCGTCTTCGTCGTCGCGGACCAACGACATGCACACAAATGCGACGAATTGGTTTGACTCGCGTTCGCTCGGTGGCGGCAAGTGCGCCTCTGATATCGAGAGGATTCGGTTTGTCAGGGCGTGATGTTCAGTGAATGTTTGTGCATATCGCAGAGGGTAGGCGGAGGCGTCGCACGTTCGCGTTCGAGGAATTCGGATGTTTTCCTAATATAATTAACGAGTCGTTTTTTCTCGGGGGAGCGTGTCAATTAGTCAACATAGCCAAATATCATCAGCATATTTGTCATGCATTCGGAACAGAGCAGAGCGCGGCATGTGAGTGCGTGTGTGCGTGTGTGTGAACGTATCGCATGTCTTATTAAAACACATCATTATCGCCGCCAGCCACCACAGTTGTCGCGCTTCGGTGGGCGCACCGGGCAAATATTGGTCCAGTTGCGGCGGCATCGCATTGACTGCACTCTTCGTCGTTGGTGGTGGTAATTCGACGATTGCAATTCGATTTGCTTATGCATTGGGAGTTGCCCTCCCGTTAGTTGGTCGCGCTGGGATCGTAAATATTCACAAATATTTGAGCGCGCGATTCGCAGTGGTTTCGCGTTGCCGCTCACACCAAGCACCAAGCATATTTTTATGCTGCTGCTGCTGCTGCTGGAGGGTGAGATGCTGCGTGCGTTCGTGCGTGTTTGTGTCGAGTTGTGGTTGTTTTACTACATATATTTTTTTACTTCTCTTCCTCCGTGTCGTGTCCGTGTGTGTGTGTGTGTGTGTAACCTAATACTACCGACGCGTGGTTCGCACTTATACTATACTATGTAGACATCACTGTAGCTGTCGACACGCACAAAAAAACCCGAAACTTCTAACGTGACGACATCGTTATATCAGAGCCAGAGCAGCAGAAGCTAAAGCAAACAAACGTACGAGAGTGCGAGCGCGCGCGCGCGCGCGCGCAACCGATAATGATGTCAAACATCGTTGCGCACATGTTGCTCTGCTGCTGTCGAGCCGGCGACCAAGCAACCTCATCCGTCCGTCTTTATTGTCCCGTGTGGTTTTCACTCGGAGTGAATCGGCACACATTTCGGGTGGTTGGTTTAGTGTTTGGTCGGTGGGTCGTATGTTGAAATGCATTCTCCGCGTCGTTAAAACACATGCACTCACTTTTATGTTGTGCGCGGGAGAGCATCGTTGTCGTCTGTGATCGTGCCGCTAGTACAGCAGATACATGTAGTGCGGTATCGAGTGCATTCCACGAAGATTGCAACATAACACACACACACACACGGACAGGGGTGGATTTGATTTATTGTGACACGATCGCGTGGTCCTCTTCGGACAGTGCAGCGACCGTGTTTTGGCAGCAATACACACATGGACATGTATGCTTGCGTACGTGCTGCTAGCTAGTGTTTATGTTTTCGTTTTTTTCCAGGAGGAGTTTTGTTCCAGCGAACTGCTCGACGTCGTCGGCGGGTCCGAAAACATATCAATTAGAAGTGATCAGCGGCAGGCAAAACACACACACACACCAACACACCAGCGATCGATTTAAAAGACTATCAATTCTGCGTACGCGTGACGTGATCGAATCATATTTGGACGGTCCATCCATCGTGCACACACAACACACGCACTGCGACGGGTGCATGTCAGACGATGATGATGACGATGAGATGAATCAATTCCATCGTGCCCGAGGCACGCTTAGGTCACGAACCATAAAACACGCGTACAGTATATACGAAGAATAGTGTATGCTAAATCATATGGCCTCAGCGATATTTTGTGTGGATACGCGTGTCTGTTCGCCTGTCTGATTTGTTGTTCGAGATACGTTACACATGCCACTGTCGAAATCAATAAAACGACGTTTGCACGACGATCAGCGCGCACAATAAACACGACGCAACAGGCGGTGCTCGCGACCAACATAATCGGTAAATCATCGTCGGGCGGACGGCCGATCGAAACTATACACGAGCAGAGCACAGAGCACGATTAATAACATGGTGTGTATTGTTTTTACTCCGCGCACACGCACAGGTTGCACGATGCAGAGTGTTCGGATGATTAATGTTCACCTGGGAGGTGAGAATGTGTTAATTGAAAACGGCCAACACTATGGTGGAGACTTATGTTGTGAGATTATGCATTCGTACAACGAACTAATGAATACATGAAGTCGAATGATTGCGCCTGATCGAAGCATTGTCGTACTCATTTTTAGTGTTTGACAAAAAGTGTTGAAGTTACTAGGGGTAAGCATTAAAACCTGCATTTTTCTTCCGCGAGGCGCCACAGCCGAACGTGTCCACATAATGACATGAGATATGGCTTGTCTTGAAGGTTTTGAGAGCAGTTACAAACGACCAAATCGCAATTCATATAGACATGTTTTTTATGGTTGTTATTTGCCTTCAAAGATGTCGATGTATGATGTATTT
>JANTBZ010061982.1:0-23231 GCA_024741255.1 Exechia fusca | reverse complement strand
CCGGCCCGAGATCCGAGATATTTTTTAGTTGTTTATTTGAAATTCTAGTGCACTAGATCGCCTACATGCGTTCTCCAACATCATGGACAAAATGGCTTGAGACAAAGTCAAGGGGATCGAACTGGAGATCTCCTTGACTTCGTATCAAGCGATTTATATATACATACATATGTTGCTTATAATATCTGATAGAAGCCCTTACACTTTACAATAAATTTTAGTAGTATTTGACGACATGAACTATAGTCATTATATTGGGATGTCTATCAAGTCCTTGCACCATTTTGTTTAAATAAAGTTGAGATGTACGTACTGGAGCACTTCAAAAACGTCGATTTGGTCGTTTTTGGTGTGGGCGTGTGCACTAGAGGGTTAAGGGTCAAGTTATTTGTAAACCGTATGTTTCATACAAATTTTGAATATAGAAACGAATTTTTCAAGGTCGGGGGGTGTTAACACTGGGAAAATATCGATCAGATGTCGTTTATATCAATTAGAACAACAACTTTCCAAATTTCGAAAGTTTGAATTATTGATGTTTCACATTACATGGGAACAAATCCCGGAGCTCTGGGGGGTGTTAAACACCCGAAAACACCTACCTGGCTACGCCACTGCTCACATATCCAATATTCAGTATAATAATTCGAATTGAATCCCAGGTGAACAAGCGGACGCTATTTTGAGACATTTGGCTCGAGCAAGTGTGCGAGCGCACGTTAGCGCACATACCTCTGCACTTACCTGTGCACATAGTCATCAATTTCAATTTCAACGGCTAAATCTGGAGAAATAGCTGGGAGCTGGGATGGCTTGTTTGCACTCGTATATCTCTCGAGAGTATAATACAGCTGACAAATAAAGTTTCAGTGCATTTGCTTAGAACTTGCCAAACATTTTCAAATTGAGTGTGTACATTCAAAATATTACATAATCATGCTGTGTTTTTTGCTAATAACACTAGTATATAAAAATAAACTTGGAAATCGTATAATACGGATGCCTCTTAGCACACATTGTTATAAGAGATCTTGACATGCAACCGGTGCAAAATGTGGTTCAATCCGATCCACATGCACTGTAACACATTTTCGGTGTCGTGTTTCTGACAATTTAAACGCTCTCGCAATAAAACTTACAAATACGACATACCACATACCGCACAATCATGCCCTAGCAGCACACGTACACTCGCGAATGCTGCACATTTGTGCAAAATGTTTCCGCACTGCAGAGTGCCAAAGCAGACGCGACTAACGCGTGTTTTGTTGATTTTTCTTCATTCTCGAACTTTGAGTGTTTACGATACATTGAATCTTTGCACAATCGTCACACGTGCGCAGAAATGCAAGACATTCTACAATGCAGATGCGCTCGTTTCGACACGGCGATCACGCAGAAGCGAATAAGCTCATTTGGATTAGCCATAATGTCAGTGATTGTCAGAGACGCTGTGTGCATGTGCTCAACACAAGACACGCGCAAGCACGCCATCCTATTGCAAATCGCCGGACTAGGCGCGCGATGCGACGTAGCGCATTGTGCACACGACTGCCACCCGTGACCCCACCCACTCACCCACATATACAGACAGACAGCGTTCAAGCCGCGCTGAAGACACAGAAGCACTGTGCTCGTGCACACACACACACGCGCGCGCGCGCGCGTCCTGAGCGCACGTGTAAATGACCGCCGGCGATGAACGTGCCAGCGATGGCACACATATTCCAGCGGGGTGGTTGTGCTTGTCGTGTATGTGTGTTGTAGTATAGACGCAGTTGTGTTGTGTCTGATTCACACAACACCACAGCTCTCCACACTGACTGACAAAGGGAGAGTACGATGTGGATCGCACCAATCGAAGAGCGGTTTTCAGGCGCGTAAAAGATCGAGTTTTTGTATAGGATTATCGTAACATGTAATCTTCTACGACTGGGTACAACTTTCTAAATATAGCAGAACCTTATCCGCCGTTGGGGTCTTAATCGACCCTATTTTTCGATTTTTCCAACTTTGAACGTGGACGGTTTATCGGTACGAGTTGATACTTCGGCTATAACGTGTTTTGGAATGCTCTTTAAAAAGGAAATATTCATCAACACCGTTATATGTCGCTATAATAGACCCCAATCGGAAACGACCTGAAATATGCACACATTCGAGTCGGGGTTTTTACACGTCAAAGTAGACAAAAAATAATGATTCACGTGTGTCAGGATTTTTGCAATTGCTACCTGTGGAGGATGATATGACCAGTTCAAGGCAAATAGGTGAATTATTCATAACCAGGAAAGGGATGAGAGTTAAATTTGATATCCGCCAAAAGTCATAAAGTATTGAGTCTAGCAATGAAACAAATATATTAGCTGGAAACTTTCTATTTCACCTCTCGTTTCACACCTGAATACCCGCTCTTTGATTGGTTCGATCCACATCGAACACTTTCCTTGTGAGTTGCACACCTGTGCAAATCGTTGGCTGCGGGTGCGTTCAGACACGACGAATATATATTATCTTACGGTGATGTGATGCAATTGCAGTCGTATTATTATTGCGGTAAACGTTATATAGTCGACGAGTTGTGCGCCTATAATTCGTCGCGACTGCCAGCGGCAACACGACGACGAAGCGTCATCTTAGCGTCATCTGCAGCGACTACGCTGAATCTGTGCAATGAAGAAATCATTCATACACACAAACATATAGCCAACACACCACACAGCGAGTAACAAGCGTTTGTTTTGCTGCTGCTGCAGCGCACTGGCCCCGCATTACTTTCACACACATACACAGCCAATCCACATGCGCTCGCACTCATCACGTAGTACATTTCACACACAGGCGCGTGAATGCGCTCGCACACGCAAACGCGACAGTCGTGCACGTATGACGACGTCGTGTGATGATGTGGAGTGTGTTTCTGTGTTCAGAGTGCATTGCCAGCGTGAAACGGAAAGTGCGAAACTCCTTCGGTTAGCATTTGGCATGCGTTGCGTCTACAAAGTTGCTCCACGTATACGTGCCCTCACTCGCATTTGTCTTAATTTTCTCCACTGCGGTTTGGAGCTGCGAAGACGACGAAGACTGCGGCGGGTGATGCATAAAGTCATCATCGTTGCATCGGCGTGTAGCAGCAACAGCAGACGGATTCGCCACAACTATTGCGGTTCACCCAAATGCTGACACAGACGTGTGAGAGTGTGTGAGTGACTGCATGGCTTTCGAATAATTATATACAGAAAGCTTCGTCCATGTGTTGTATACACATTAGATTGGTGTTCGGATGAAATGCATTTCCCGATGAAAATATGTATGTGTTTCTAAATATTGGCAACTGCAAGTTGTCATCATTATCACTTTTGCACTTATTCGAATGTTACTCGACGGTACAAATAAACCGATCTGAAGCAAGAACATGGCTCGCACCAGAGAACCAACCGCACAACACACACACGTTGTAACGGTCGTCGTCGTTCTCAATTATATCAAGCGTTTGTAGGGCATTCGTGTGCATTTCAAGCGAACGCGCCTGCGCGCGCAAACCGAGTCGAACGCGACGTGCGTTTGTAACTCGCGTTATCGCGGCAAACGGGCGAGACGCACGTGCACGTGTTGATGTGTCCGTTGCTGGTTGTCGGTCGGCGTTTTAATTACAATATTGCGCCGTGGTCGCTTCGGTACGAGTGTGTGCGTGCGTGTGTGAGCTAATAATATAATGATCTCGCTTGCGTTCGCGCGCGCGCTTTTTGCCGAGTTTGTATACTGCTGCTTAGCGAGCGTGATCGCTTGAACCGATCGTCAGCAGCAATGTGCGTGTGTATTTACACGTAATACGCAGAACGCGAACATACACACACAATGCATCAGCTTCAAGCGTGTGCGCGTAACGCGCTCACAGCGAATTCAATGTATAATGTATCACAAACATATTATTAACCTTAATTTCATTGAATATTCGCTGGCGCGCACAAGCGAGCACCAGCACCCATTTCAAGCACTCACTCGGTCGTATTGGTTTTAACGCGCACGTTTGTGACGCGCGTATATCATATACACGAATGGGTGTTTCCACAAGATCAATTTATATTGAACGTTTATGTATTTATTTGATCGATTGCGGCCGCAAGAGCTGGCTGTGTGTGCTACTGCCGCACGCGTGCCTCGATAAATATACACACACAACTACGCCCGTTTCACTCACATGTACACACATAAATGCTCGGCGATTAATATATACATATATTGGCATGGCTGCTGCTGGTTTGGTTTTGATTTGCATCTCACTGATGATGATCGTCGTCGCGCGTCTGGTTTGTGATCCGCACAGATTTATCACGTGCCCAGCGAACGCTGAGCAAGAGCCTGGACGAGTTCAACTTCGAGTGCATTGGCTCGACGCAAACGGATGACGAGCAGGTGATCGTGGACAGTCTGAAGCAGTTCAGCAAGATCATCGCCAACATCGAGGACGAACGCGACAATATGGTGAGTGTGGGGAATGATTTAGGAATAACAGCCGACTCGATTTTCACGATAATCATATTCCTTCGCGCAGTTGGAACGAGCTCACGACCAAATCGTAACACCACTGGAGAAATTCCGAACCGCTCGCATCGGTAGCGTCAAGGAAAACAAGAAAAAGTTCGACAAGAAAACCGCCAAATTCTGCAAAGCCCAGGAAATGTTCCTGAACATGTCGTCGAAGAAACCGGACAACACCATACAGGAGGTAAAAGCTCTCGACGACGACTAAGACTTGGTTTACAGTATTCCGCGGTATTAGGTTGCTAATACCCCTCTTTTCGGTTGCGACGTGTCGAATCAGTTTTAGCGCGTGCGCATTGCATCGCTAGGAGTCAGTTGAAAATCTCTCCAAATGAATGATGAGGTGTGCTGAACACTTGTAGCATAAAATGACGTTGAGAACAACTCACTGCGGAAAATCGATTCTTTCCAAGTGGCTGCGCGAATATCAACCAGCACCGAAGAACTGATGACGCCACATTCGCTAGCGTCCCTGTTTATGTTGCATACTCTGGTCGCCAGCATCGGTCTATGTTGTTTTCATGTCGAACCGCCTGCCACACGCAAACACACAAATTATATGAATGTTTCGCGCCCACATTCTCTTCGCGGCTGCAAAACGCCCACACGCCCACAACATCACATGCTGAAGTTGCACACATCATTCACGCTCGCACAGCGCACGCACATGTGAAAAATACTAGAGCATGCGTCGTCGCTGGTGAAGAGTACAACCCACAGTGAGCGCATGCTTTGCGCCGACTCCGGTCTTGGAGCGGCGACGCTTGTACAGTTCTGCTGCTGGTGCTGGTGCTGACGCGTTGCGTGCGTGCGTTTTCGTGAAGCCAAATTCCTGTCGTAGGTCGTAGGCCACCACCGCTGCGCGTTGTGTTCATTTTGCTGCGCCTCACAGATCACACAGAGCGTCAATCGGTTTAGTTCCGTTTTATTGGACGCGTGTGTCGTGTGGCGGTGTTCTCGCGGATGTGAATCGTCGTCAATCGTCGCTGTTTCGGTTATCGGGATTACGCCGCAGTGTGAACACAATATGCTAGAGCGCGACAGTGTGCAGTGAAACCAGAACGTGCAACCATGTTTGTCAATTGCAATTGCAAAACGGCGTGAAGTGAATACGAGCAAGTAGCGAGTACGACGTAGTTGTTCACAAGTGAGTGTATACCCGCAGAAAGCACGGCAAAAGCAATTAGTGCAGGCAGTTGCGACGCTAGATATTGTCGCAAACATACACACACATACACATGAAGGATATACCAGCAAAGCACAGCACGTTACTTCGCTTTATCGATTTTTTCTACATTTCCAAAGTGGCGTGTGATGTGAAACGCGCGCGCGCGTCTGTGCGCCTATAGTTAATGGATTACGTGTGCATACGTGCGATAGGAGGGTGCATGCTAGTGTGCTAAAAGTGTATATGTGTTAGCATAGCACGAAAGTTTAAGCAGTTTCGTATATGTCTGTTCTGCACGCATTATATACACGAACATCTTATCGAGCCGCATTCATTGCATCATCATCGCGTCTAGGCCGATGCGCGACATATCAAAACACACACACACACACACATCTATACCACAAGCATAAGTGAGGGCGCGGTGCGGAGCCAACATCCGACGAAATACTGCGAGAATAGTTTTGCCGATACGCGAAGCGATGACGGCTCAGTTCGGCCAGCGTGCGTGCGTCTTGATGACGTCGTCGTATTCGCCGAGGTTGTGGCATTTGCAGAACATCAATCGATTGTGCGATTTGTGTTCGCTCGACACCTTTTCGGGTCAAAGTAAGACAGACCGTGAGCTTCAGTGTGCAGCTCGTCTTCCGTAGTTAATATCAATTTCGTGCGTGACAACGACGTGTTTCGATCTCACCATACTGCGGCGCCAAAAGTATTTCTTACACTCTCCACCCATGCAATAGACAATTTCTGGATTCACTGGATTTTTGTTATTTATAATAAAATTCGATACAATGTTTAAAGGCTGTTTGACGTCTGTGTGCGTTCTTCAAGCCACTTTCAGCGATGTATCGCGCTCCCTCCGCCTCCATGACACATGCTAATTCACATGATTCATGCTGCTTCGAACATCAGCCAGAGATCTCACGAAAGCCGCCGCACACAGACATCAACATTTCTCAGCCAATTTATTCATGTGCCACACACAAATGACCTGCATAAACGTTACAAGTTACACACCACGCGCACGAGCTCAAGTACCCCGTCGAGTCGGCAGTTTAGTCGACCACTATTAATTGAATTAACTCGAAACTCACACCGTTGAAACGCACGACGCGTCGATTCGTCGACGCTTCGACACAAACACCACACAGAAACATCTTGCGTATCATTTGTGTGCGTCCACGCTCATTCAGAGCAGCTCGCGCAGACGTATACAATATCACAGTTGTGACTTGTGACCACCAATTGGCACCATTAACACTACACAAACACACAGACACACTCACACATGCACACACCACAATCGATATTGTATCGACGACCTACATTGCGCCAAAGACGTCGGCCACGATGGCGTCGAAGAAGCATACAGCTACAAGCAATGCGAGTCGGATTACCACAACTTGCAGCAGCTAGCTTGCGGATAAACTTTAAGGTTTTCGCTAGCGGTTGATTTCGAATAAATCTTCAACAAAACACAAACGATCATGCGATGTTGTGACGATGCAATAATGCACACTCTAATCGTCGTCATGGTGTGAGCTGTCGTCGTTTATTCCGCCAAGTGTCTCTTGCCGACGACGACACATTATAAACATAACACACCGAACTTGAATTCGCTGCACTAATTAAATCATAACGCCCGTACTTTACTGGCGCGCACCGTTGTTGTGTTACTTGATCACATGCTGTGTTTGCAATGTGGCTGGCCGTGACTTTGTCGCGCTCGTGTGCGCTCGTGTGTATTGCGGACAATTTATGTGCCAAGCCGAGCCAACACACCTGCGCGTGAGTCAATGTCACACACAACCGCAGCAACGCTGACGCTGTCGGCATGGACCGTTGTATTAAGTGTACAAGTGCCGACGCGACCAAGCTTCTAAATTCTAAATGATGTCACACGCGCGCACACTAAACGCTCTTTCGCCATACATAGACCGTGCGAGATCACATGCGTGTTTGTGTGTGAGATTCAGAGCATCGCAACACCGCAACACTAATTGCCCAAACTTCCATATGTGTGTGTGTGTGTGTTCACCAGGCGGACGCGAGTCTGGGCATGCTGGAGCGTGAATACCTGCGCGAATCCCTCAGCTACGTGTTGGCCATTCAGGACGTGCAGGAGCGCATCAAGTTCGAGTTCGTCGAGACGCTGCTCAGCTTCATGTCCGGCTGGATGGTCTTCTACCACTGGGGCCACGACACTGCCGTCGAGGCGCGCGAGTACATGACCGATCTGCAGCACAAGGTGCAGAAGACGCGCGAGAACTTCGACGAGACGCAGGCGAAGGCGGAGGAGCTGAAATCCAAGTACATGGACAGCAAAATGAAGCCGGACACCGAGTTCACGAGGCAGGGCTACCTGTTTCTGATGGAGAAGAGCAAGCTGAGTGCGTGGCGAGATGAGATTGATATGCAATTCCGTTCTAACTAACCCAAATCGCATTCTCTGCCCTTCCGTAGAGGCCTTCACCGCCACCTGGTCCAAGTATTACTGCACCTACAAGAAGCAGCAGAAACAGTTCACCATGCAGGCCTACAACCAGATGTCCGGACGCACGGAACTGGATCGCGAGTGCCTCACACTGACGCAGTGCACGCGTCGCGCCACCGAATTCGAGAAGCGCTACTGCTTCGATCTGACGTTCGAGCAGCGACCCAACCAGATGCTCACCTTTCAGGCGCTGTGCGAGGAGGACCGCAAGATGTGGCTGAACGCTATGGACGGCAAAGAGCCCACCTATCATGTGCCCGGCGCGCTGAAGACGAGCGAAGAGTATGCGCTGGACGAGGTGGGCTTTGCGTTTGCGCGAAAGTGCATCGAGGTGCTGGAGTTTCGCGGCCTGGAGGAGGAGGGTTTGTATCGGATTGGCGGTGTGAATACGAAGATTACCAAGCTGATTGGGATGGGCATGGATCGGCAAAAGACTGAGAAGGAGCGGCTGCAGTTCTTCTACGATGAGGCGCACGCGGATTTGACGGAGACGAAGACGATCGCGAGTGCGCTGAAGCATTACCTGCGGAATCTGAGCGAGCCGCTGATGACGTTCCGGTATCATAATGGGTTTATAGCGGCGGCAAGTGAGTGGGATGAATGAGAACTGGTGCAGGGTGGGGCGTTAGAATCTGGAGACATGAAGTGTCATTTTCAATCACGATGTTCTTTCTACTACCCCGCACGCTTGGAGTACGTTAACCCGATAAAATGGCTTCTTTTTAACATATTAAACTCAATGAAGCGAATTTTAGATTCAGTTTCGTGTCAGGAACCATTTAAAAAATGCTCCATAAACAAATTCTTATGATTTTGAATCTCAATTTAAAGCTCAATTTACGCCGAATTTCTTCACCTGAATTCGCCGCGTCGGTAGTACAAAAACATTCTTGGACTTTTGCAAACACGTCTTATTCCGTAAAGACAAAATACACTGTACATTTTGGATTATTATTGAAGAATCTGATTATTATTCGTGTAGGTGTCATACATGATCATTTTCGACAAGCACAACTTTGCGGTTCTACCCTACTAATGGTTCTATCGGTAGGGCTGAATCGAAGCTGAATCGAAGCTAGTCGTAATGCTAATCGCGACCTTCCTAGGTGGTCATTATTGATTCGTGTCCGGATTTTCGCGCCTCACTCTGTAGTTGTCTAAAATCAGTATCTATATTTATCTGATTGGTTTATCGTATTTTATGTCTCACCTAGAGCAAGAAACGCGACTGCAGCGGATAAGCGACGTCCACACGCTCGTTCATCGATTGTCTAAAGCGAACTTCGACATGCTCGACATTGTGATAAGACATCTGAAAGCGTAAGTTACGACACAAAAAAAGATCTCGTAATATCGATTTTAGAACAATCGACTTGTGATAATAATGGTCAACCACCGTCCTCCTCCCATCCACACAGCGTCTCTATGAAGTCCGGCCGCAACAAAATGTCCGTCTTCAATCTGGGCGTCGTCTTCGGACCCACACTCCTGCGCGCCGTCGAAGAAACCCTCGCCGCCATCCTCGACATCAAATTCAACAACGTCGTCATCGAGATCCTCATCGAGAACTACGACGTCATCTTCAAGAATGCACCCGGCAAGGTGGCCGACTATCTGTCGGCGGTGCAGCACGCCGGCAGCCCCATGTCCGGCGGCGGCGGCGGCGTCCCGGAGCCGGTGCCGCGCTACAACCATCATCACAGGACCAGCAACAGTGCGACATTGGGACATCAGCAGCACGGAGGAGCGACAACCAGTCGCATGCTGCACCACGGTCAAGGTGGCGCTAGCGGCGGCCTGCACGAGCAGCCCGTCATGCGTGTGACCGCCCGCTCCCAGTACACCGATCCGATCATGTCGTCCAGCCTGCAGAACATTCCCAATGGCGTGTACCAGAACACCAGCCCCGCGTCGGCGGCCGCAACCGGCCAGCATCATCAGCAGCACCAGCACAACACCAGTCCGCACAAGAGTCCGCACAAGCATCCCGCGCACCAGCTGATGCACCAGCAGCATGCCAGCTATCAAACGCAACCGCCGCAGCAGCACCAGCATCACACTTCGCCGCACAATCAGTCGACGACATCGCTGCTGCTCGCCACCCAACGCGATCTCAGTCACTCCGCCCGCAATCTGTCCATCAGCGGACTGGGCAGCAGCAGCGGAGCGTACCAGACGTCGCCCAGCCACCAACAGCAGCAGCTGCATCACATGCAACAGCAACAGCATCACATGCAACAGCAGCAACCGCATTCGCTGCAATTGCACCATCAGCTCTCGCCCAATCACCATCATCGATCGGCCACCGCCGAGCAGCAGAAGGGCATCGCCGTCGCCGTCGCCTCGACGGCCACATCGGGGGCGATGCGTGCGCACATGCTGGGCGCCGTTGGCGGCGGCGGCACGGCCGGTGGCGGCGTCATGAGCCGCAGCACAGGCGATGGGATTTACGCCCAGTCGCAGTCACAGTCGCAGCGAATGCCGCCACTGGCGTACAGTGAGAGCAATCTGACGCATCCGGCGGCGGCGGCGGCGGCGGCAGGGGCGCAGCCTCCTCCGTCGTCGACGGCGGTGGCCGCTCTGCAGCACCTGGACCGGATACAGTCGACGAGCAGTTCGAATGAGTCGGTGGCATCGACATCGTCGCTGCATCAGCAGCAGCAGATGGGCGGAGCTGGGGCGACGTACACGCGAGGCGGATCGGCCAGCAAGAGCGGTTATCTGGCCGAGTATGGAACGACGTCGACGACGACGACGTCGCCGAGCAATGGCGGTGGTGGCGGTGGTGGTGGCGGTGGAGGAATGGCATCGACGTCGGCGACCGCATTCGGTTTGGGAGCGAGTGGTGGAGGCGGTGGAGGCGGAACGATGATGTCGAGTCGCGGACCGTTGGGAGGGGGAGGAGGAGGCGGAGGCGGTGGCAACGAGTCTAGTCATAACTTTATGCCGAAGAAGACGCAACGGTCGAAGGATGCCAGCCGTCAGATGTTGATCGGGAATCGGGAGAATGTGTAAGTGCAAAGATATATGATGTTTTTGTTGAAGCTTTTATTTACAGTTGCGGCCAAACAATTAGAGGCATGGTAAATCGCAAATCAGTTTTGTAGCCAGGCAGAAGACAGAGCCAGATTATGAATTTTTCAAATGCAGAAATGTTCAGTCAACACTACGTGAGCCCATTGCAAGAGCTATCATGAAAAATGTCAAACACGGATTCTTAATTGGATTTAGAAGAGATAATTCACCATAATTGATCGGACAGAGAATTAGAGGCAGAATGTGTTCTCGACGGGAAAAGGCTCCAAGTTGGTTTTTACCTACACGTTTTCGGATGTCCCTCAACTTCAATCACCTCTCGACATATTTTCGGCATACTTTGCATCAATTTATCAGAGACTTCATCTGGACAGCTCTTCCTTTTATACTTTTATCTCAAACGTTTTTTAAGATTGCAGCCCGAGATTCGAATGTACGACCCAAAAATGTACGTTGATCGTGGGACAATACATTCTCAATCGGGATTAGGTCTGACTATCGAGCTGGCCTTTCCATAAAGCCGACGGTAGTCTCTGAGTCTGTGAGGAATTGTTGTAAATAATCGATTTTTGATAGCCGCTAGAGCCTAAAACGTGAAAAATGTACACATTTCATTAACAAATATTCAAGAGACAGTCATACAACTTCCATATTGTGGATGCTGTATCTTTTGTCTGGAATGTCAGATTTCGTTGTTCTTCTACAATAAATTAATTAGTGAGTCTCTGAAGCATAGAATCCAAACGGTTCTAATATCTTATCAAACAATCTCCGCCTAACATTTCTGTTTGTGTTCAAGTGCTACGAAACTTTCTCTGAGGCGAAGAGGTGTACATCTGAGGCAATCTAAGTTCTTGAATCGATTCAGGCTGTCTGATTGCTATATATTTGAACATTGTATGAATCACCGGACTCTCACAATTAAGCCTGCAGTCAGATGTAAAATTTATTAATTAGGTCTTTAGTACAGCTACGAGTTTATCTCCGATACGTAATCTGGATATGTTCATGGAATATGGAATCAGATCATAGTTCCACAACCTAAAGCCTATTGTCCTAGTGCAGATACGATAATGAACCCTAACAAATACCAAATTTCAGTGTTCGTTCGATTGCAATGAAAAACGTGTAGAAATCATAGCGAATTCGATCGTACGCGTGATACAGAAATTGGCAATTGATTCCACTTTCACCTAACGTAATTTTTTCCAACCCTTCATATTTTGCAGACGTGTCCGAACACTGTACGCATGTCTGGCTGAGAACGACGGCGAATTGTCGTTCGAACCAAACCAAATAATTACCAATGGTAAGTCTCGCTTGACGAAGCAGTAGTTGAACGAAATATAAATGTAATGTAACCTTATTGTACGACAGTTCGCATGTCCAACGAACCGGGCTGGTTGGAAGGCACGCTGAATGGTAAATCGGGCCTTATTCCGGAGAACTATGTGGAAATTTTGCCGTAGATCGACGGACAGTCGCCGCAAATCGGAGTGCAATGTGCAAGGGCCCCTACGCACATACAGCAGCACAAAAAATGGCACACTCACCGCACACATCCTCCAAAAACCAGCACATAAAACCCACACACACACACACAAATACGAAAAGACCAATCTTATATATTTACTTATACAATGCAAAACAATTATATTCAAAGTGCTATACGTGAGGACTACGAAAACATCCCCAAAAACAACCGTCCCACCCCATTCCCACCCACCCACTCCCCCAAGCATCGTTCCGTTCGCAAAATACATGTATAATCACCTCAATTCCCTAAAACCACAAACGCAGCAACAGATACAACTGAAATTGACGACAACTGTAACTTGAAAACACCAATCAAAACAAAATTATGCAGTATATAATGTAAAACTATTTAAATATATACATACAATATAAATAGATTCACATGATATTATTATTACTACTCTGACCACTTGAGTTCGATCGAAATTATGTTGTACGTTGTAACTTCTCTTCTTAACGGACAGACGACCTACGGCAAATCTAAAAATAACTGGCTGCCGTCCCTTAATCAGCCATGATAATTTGTTATGTGTTTATGATTGAATCGCGTTTATGACTTGACCGTTCAATAATACACTTTAAAAGTTGATTTGTTTCCTCATTCGAGGGAAGATCGTTAATATTATACTCTGAAAAATTGGAAATATTATTATATTGAGTAATTTCTATCACTATTTTTTATGAATTTAAATATTCTCATTCGAAATGCCAGGTGGAGAAGTTTGAATTGTGCGCCGATCTGTGTGAATGCAGAATTGTGTTTGAGGAATAGAGCGGTACAGGTCAAACGACTTATTGCAGATTTTACGAATAATGGAGTGTAGGGATAGGACGAAATATATTGAATATCTAATATATCATTGTGTGATTGTGTGAGAAATATATTAAGTGTTTAGCAATTGGAAGTGAGGTATTAGGCTGCAAGTTTTAATTAATCATACAACATATGTAATAGTTTAGTCAATTGCATAAGAACTAAACTAAACGAATACTTACCAAATAATGTACCATATACAAGTCGATAGTATGTTCTAAATAAATATTATGCAACACATGTGAGACTTGAAAATTGGAGGATTACTTTGAAATTTGAAATAATTCATATCCAATGAAATACGTCGAATACGTTCATAAGTGTGAAATACAGTATAATTGTGGTCTTCCGATTGCAATTCTAGTACAATATGGAATTTCTTTCCAAACAGCTGTTGTCTGTGTGCGAACTTGTTGTTGTGTCTTGTGCGAGGGGTGATCTACTTGTATCTTAAATATCAAATCATTCGTAAATTTTCCGACAAAATCTAAAAGCACTAAAAATATTCAAGCACTGGAAATATGTAACAACCGAAATTACTTGAGATGATAAGAAATTATAGATCATTACTTGACATTCATTAAACCTCTCATAACGTCTGAATTTCATTGAGAATCTCCATGAAAATACGATTCGGTGTTAAACAAAATACAAACGGACAAGCCCCTCGGTCTGGTGTCGGTTGGAATTAGCATTTCGCATCTACAGTTCAGTCCAATCGGTCGTGTGTTTTTCGCAACAATTCCACAGAATTCCGACGAAATCCAACCGAGTCGTCCGCAGCCGTGTTTCTATAAAGTCGATTGCATTCCGTTGGACCACAACAAATCGCCTCAATCACTTATCCAGAGCGGACGCGCGTCACCACACACATTTTACCTCCTCGCCGTCAAACATCGTTTCGTCGAACTTTCCACTCATTCCAATCGAACCAAACCAAACACCGATCCGCTATAAATTGTGATTGCGAAATTTGCGGGCAAATAAGCAAACACAAACACACACACACTCAAACATAAAGCCATCGCGTCTATTCCGGGACGCCTCAAGTTTCGGGAAACGTGCGTACGGCATTTGCTGAGCATCCGGTCGATCTCGACGCCAGCGTCCAACAGTAAGTAAAAGTAAACTATACACATACGACGTCATCGAAATCAGTCGCTGTATCGACTTTCAGGAGATTGTGAAATACTTTCCGGATATGTTTGGATCATGCGTGTATGTACCAAAATAGGCCTTACGTTCAACTAGACACAAAACGTTATCGCAAATATTCAAGCAAATTGCATGCCTAACAGAAACTCTATGTGATGGGAATGTGTACACTCGTGCAGCACGTGACCCATCTCACCAGCAGGACAGACAGGCAGGTCGTTCAAACCGGTCCGCGATATATGCATGCAATATCGTCGTTTTTCTGTCATGATTTTCACGTAACCGTTGCTTATAAGATCGATCATGCATGACCGTCGTCGTCGTTGTTTAGTCAGCGTCACCGCGTCAGCAGTCGCATTTATCAGTATAAAGTGCTCGGTCATTGTATAACGAACGAGTAATTATGCGATATCGGAGCGGTGGAACCCTCCCCCCGACACCCGGCTGTAGTGGAGGAGATACGGGCGACATGTCGTCATCGTCGTGATGACGCGTGCCGAGCAAGTGTGTGTGAGCGCGGCGCGTGTACCGATTGAGGACATTGCCCATGACGACGCTCTATATAATTATTATCTAATTACACACACTCCCTTGGGAGAATGTTGCATGTACGCTGTACGCGTATAATGTGAACAGCTACTTTGTAGATAGAGCTCGAACACATCTATACATTATGGATTGTTGAAATGTCGTCAACCTATAAATAACCGAATTCCATTCGATAATACATGATTGCATTCAACATTTGGTCATGAGCTCATGTTACTTCGAAATTCAATAGAAAATTAAATCGGTTTGTTTCTAATAATGCAATAATTTGAAATAAATATCTGTGTATACAGAAATTTCCAGTACTCACTGCACACTGCACTGCGTCGGCAGAGCAGAGCAATGATCGTCGTCGTGTGCAATTTATTGCTCGCGTTCGAATCGCGTGAGTGCTAGAATGCTTTTATCACTCCGACCACCGACGGTTGCGGTGTCGCACAACTGATTAGATTCCGTTGCAATGATGCTAAAAATGTGCTGGTGACAGCGAAGCCGATGAAATATATCATCAGGACTAACGTTTGTTAAATGCCAATCGTTACGTATTTGTAGGGTAGATGACTGGTTATGGCCATACCTTTTGAGCAAGTTAAGGTGGCCTACCGGTGACCTTATATGTACTATTGTATGCGATAATATTGATATGTCATTGCGATAAGATAAAGATTAAATTCGTTTATCAATTGAAACGTAATTTTATTGAACCGGATTCAACATGGTCTAGGTGGTCTACGCTTCCTTCTGGTTTGTTCCACATGGGAACTCCAGCTTGTGTGCGTGTGTTGTTATATTACGTTCGCACGAAGACATAACATCACACATAACACGTACTTTGGTGTTTGGTTATCGTTGTGGCCACTGCACACGACACACTTATTGTACACGATACATGTTTATCTGATTGCTGATGTAGCGTCGTTTTTGTTGTGCTCCGGATATATTATCATTTGGTAAGCGTACAATCGTTTGAACACATGCTTCACACATTGACGCCAGCACTTCAACAAACAACAAATAATCCCGCAAATTGTGCAAAGAAAGGTCTGTACATTTATGTACCGTTGTGAATATAAATAGTATCCATCATGTTTGTGTATTATAATATTTTCTGAGAGAAATATGCATATGTCTGTTAAACGTGCGCCGATCGCTTGCTCAACAACTGCAACGTGCGCTTTTAATGGACATTTCATTTCCAAGACTTTTGTGGTCGGTCTCTCTGAACTCTACAGCTTGCAATGTCATCCGATATCCATTCGCCACAAGACAATCGAATCGCTCATTATATATTGTTCTCATTCTTTTGACTATATTCCCCAAAACCAAATACAGGCGCAGCAAACACAGTCACCTCATCGCACCATGGGTCTCCTCACCGAGGGCAGTCCGCTCAGCTGGCCGGAAACGAAGGCACTGGCCAAGCACGTCCAGAAGCACGGCATCCAGCAGTTCATCCATCTGTACGCGCGTCTGCGCGACCGCACCGGCGACGTGCTCAAGTGGGGCGACGAGGTCGAGTACATCCTGGTGCGCTTCGACGACGTGGCGAAGCGAGTCCAAGTGTCGCTGCGCGCCGAAGAGCTGCTCAAGCAGCTGAACGAAAAGGAGCTGGCCGATCCGCAGGGCGTCAAGTCGCTGTGGCGCCCCGAGTACGGGGCGTACATGATCGAGGGCACGCCCGGCCAGCCGTACGGCGGCCTGCTGGCGCACTTCAACGTCGTCGAGGCGAACATGCGCTACCGGCGCGCCGAGCTGCAGGCGCTGCTGCAGCCCGGCGAAACGGTGCTGTCGATCACCAATTTTCCGCGCCTGGGCGCGCCGCAGTTCACGTGGCCGGTGTACGAGCCGCAGCCGGACGATGAGAACGGGGCGGCGCGTTCGCTGTACTTCCCCGACGAGGCGATCTTTCCGGGGCATCCGCGCTTCAAGAATCTGACGCGCAATATTCGGCAGCGACGCGGCGAGAAGGTGGACATCAATTTGAAGGGTGAGTGCGATGCTGGGATTTGGAGCATGAACACCGGGCCGATTCTCGCGAAACGAATACAATTGATCTTAACAATTGTATCAAGTTAGCAGCGCAACATTGAAAATTAATTGTTTTCTTCAAATTTATTATTCTACGATTTAACCAACAAATTGTCTGCTCTAAATTTATTAACGTTTTAATTACTACCTGGCGTCATAATAGTTTGCACATCTGGGCATTTCCATTGATCGTGTTCACGCATCTATTCAGGGACATCCACACAAATTGCAATGATGCAGTTTTGTGGAAAGAACCTCATTCTAATGTATTCGAGAAAAATCGATACCGAAAGTCTCACCTCTGGCTAAGGGCGCCCTCAAAAGACCGATTTTCAAATATATGGAGAAATTGTCGAGCTAATTGAGCACATAAGCAATTTTTTATAATTTTATTTTTGATGGACCGTATTTGTGCATAATTTCATTCCCATCAATTTGAGTGTACGAACATTGTTCTAGTTCAGTCCAGTCAAAAGTTATGGTCTACTAACCATAGACGAAATACAAATATTTTGTATGGAAACAAATGTTTGATTTCACTCTCCATACACACTTTCTGTCGAGTTTGAGCATTGTAGAGGCCACAGGTTAGACACGCGGAGCCGTTCCGATTTGGAAAACACGACCCAAAAATGTAATAAAATCCACAATGATTTTTTATAGTTCTAAGTCACTCCTGTGCCAAGTTACGGCATTTTAGCCGAAGACGAAACACGGATTTTTTGAATGGAGAGGATGATTTTAATTAACTACCCATACAATACGAGTATGGGCAAGAGTCCTTTTAGACGGGTATGTTTATTTTGAATTCTACGTGCCAGCTAAACGCTCACCGTGATCCGTAACGACACGTGCGTGACCTCCCCTGGTTAGTGAAGGAACATAACTCAATAATAGAAAACGTCAGCTCTAACCAAGAACCCCTGAAATACAAGTGTCGTAAATGGCAGCGGCCCGCGATCTCCGGGAAATGAACGTCCAAGACCAGTCAGGGAAATCAGTCGTTTTATTCTAAAAATGTGTACATTATTAGGCATTGAACATAAATAACAAAACTAAAAACATACCACCGTTTTCACCAGTAGTTGTATTGGCGCGCAGGCCGCTGGCATAGACGAACGGATGCAACAAATGTCCTAAAGAGAACAACAAAGCTTAAGAATCTAGATCACATTCGCACAATCAATCACACTTACGATTTACCGGGCAGGCGGCGGACTTAGTCCGGCTCCCGGTTACGAGACACGAGTTGACGCCATGTGTGTGCAGTCTAGGGGTGAAAACAATTAACACCGCGCGGAATACGAACGTGGTTTCCACAAAACTCACTATTAAAATCACACGGACGACTATACTGAACAACGACTGCAAACTCGACAACCAACAATATAACCATCGCTAGCGTCGTCATCGCAAGCGCTAGAACAAGCCTCATACACACACGCATACACTACAGCCCAAGTCGCAGCATCTGCTCGAGCTCTCTCTCTCGGAAACGATCAGCGCTGCCAATCCCCTGATTCGAGCTTCTACTCAAATCTATATAAAAACGTACAACTTAGGAAATATTATCGATTCCGCCCGCCGCGGTTCGTAACACCGCCCCCCGTACGTCGATACCGCCAGACGAACTGAAATCAATTCCCGCGAACCGCGCAGCCGGAAGCTGATAATCTCCTATTGATGTCACTCGCCTAACATCTGTATGAGCCTTTCCAGTCTCAGTCGCGTTGACACCGGAACCACTGCGACCACGACGCGCACCTGGCCAAGCACCCTCGTTTGGAGTGTCTCGCGATCTCCACTGCCGCACCCCGTTGCAACGGCCACTTGAGATACTTCTCGCGTGGCTAATCTCCCGGCGGTTCCACGTCGATCGGCGAGGACTGTTCGGGCCAAGTCGCATCCGAGCCCGGTAAGAGTCCGCTGTCCTCCATTGCTCCGACTTTAGCCTCGGCGCAGCGTCCTTACTAGCGGTCCTTCGAACGTGATCTACCAACGCTCTGGGTGATCCGCCCCTGCTCCCGTACAGAACCCATCCTAGTTGGGTGCGCGCCGCAAAAACACTCCGCTCGTTCACACTCGCTCGAGTCTCCAGGGGTACACCAAGGTAGTGGTGTTCGAGACCGAGCAGGATTTTCGGCTGGGCACTCCTGTAGGTCGGGAACGGGACGTCGGACAAGTGGGGGTTCATCCGGATAATTTCGCCGCGGTTCACGGATTGAACTGGCAGCGACAGACTGTTGAACGTATTTACGGTGCCTATCTGGAACCGTTCGCCTGTTCCTCCTACTGCGCTGATCTCCAAGCTAACCTGGCGAGATTGTTGCACCTCGCTGCTTCCGTTCACAAAGCTTAGGTCGAAAGGTCTCGCTTCACCATGGAGTCCTAGCTCGTCAGCTAGGCCGCCATCCACAATGGACACGGACGAGCCTTCATCGAGCAACGCGTAGGTCTGCAGGCTTTTCTCAGGTCCGTACAAGACCACCGGCACAATCCGATAATAGTGGGTCTGTTTCCGACTACCAACGTGGCAGTTCGAGGCCGTCTTCCCTTCACGTAAGTCAACAGCAGACGAGCTTGGGGCTGGATCGCTCGGTACCTTTTCGCCGATCTTCACCTGCTGCGATGATCTGGGCTTTGGTGGAGTCTGCGGTTTCGAAGCAGGTGGCTGATCGGCCTGATCACCACAGTCAATAGTCCGCGTTATCCTTGTAGGTTGACTGTCATCATGAATCAGCACATGGTGTCGATAAACGCATCCGTCAATCCCGCATCTCGCAGATCGCCTGCAGGCAGGAAGTAAATGGGTGTCAGCCAGACACAGCAGACACAGCGGGCGGCTCAAAACCTGGCTCAGCCGTTGGTTCGGCGACAGATTTTTGAAGGTGATGCAGTCATCGACTTGGTGTCCTTCGCCACAGAAACTGCATCTGATCGCACCTTGGAGTAATGAGTGAGTGCTGGCCTGTTGATCACCAAGCGGCTGGATGTCCTCGAGAATGACGTGTCCGAGCTGATTATCATCTCGCGGTTGTGAAAGCTGGGCGTCTAACAGCAGACACGGTCGCATGCCCGCAATGTCCTCGGCGACTTCTGACATCCACGACGAGAAGTCAATGACCGAAGGACGCCTGCCAAGTCGTCGGGCGTGCCCAGACCATGATCTGCGTTCGGAAATAGGGAGCTTGTCCAACATCTCCTGGAGCAGTTGTCTGGTGTAGAGAAGATCAGCTGTTGCAGGCTTATTCAGGAACGACACCACGCCTTCGACCACGAGCGCGAACTCTTCCAATAGGTCGACCCGATTTTCTCCGATATTTGGATATCTTCGGATTTCCGCTAACTGACTCTCTGCCAGTATCTCAGGCCGACCGAACGCTTTGGCCAAGGTGTTGATCGCGTGTGGAACCTCTTCCGGACATAGCAAAATATGCTGCACTCTCGACTTCGCCGCCCCAACCAATGACTTTTCTAGTCGGGTCATATTGTCCAGGTTCGAATAGCTGAACTCCTGCGTCGTTGCCTCGAAAACGTTGATAAATTTCGGCCACTCTTCTGCACGACCACTGAACGGCGGCAGGTCATGTAGATATTTTAGTGGCGTGAAGCGCGGACCATGTGGATCGCCTTGTGACTCGTTCGGAGGACGTCGATTATCTCGAGGCGCTCTTTCTTGCCCCTCCTGATTGCTCACAACCGCATCAGCCCTGGCCGAGGTATGTGATCTGTAGTCGCCCGATGTGCTGGATGCGTTGTAGGTGTTGACGTAATACCCGGCGACCGACTGTCCGGGCATCGAGATCTGCTGCTGAGCTGCGGCAACGTGGCCTTCAGGGACCAGTATCAGTTGCTGGTTCGCCTGTTGCCCGTTACTCGTATGCATCGGAGAAGCATACGTCGATGGCGACATATTGGTGGCAACGTTATACGGAATGCCTGGTGTGGCGGTTTTCTTGACGGCAGCCTTTGTCGAAGCCGCCGTGCAGTTCGGCGCGGTCGAAACGACATACTGCGCGTTTGCCCCGGACGGCTCTATTTGTATCGACGTAGTTGACTGCGTTGTGGGAGCGTGGTAGCACAGTGTAGCTGGTTGCTGGGTCGTCATCGATCCTGGTTGGAGATTAAGCTTGAGTAGGGCCGGCGCGCCAGGCATCTGCTTGTCGTTTGGTGCCGACAGACTAGCTCCGCTGTTCGATGGCAGCGTGCTGTTCCGCTTTAGCCTGACGGACCGGTTTCGATGCAGCGCAACGGCTGAGCGATATTGACGGTTTTCTTTTTCCAAAGCGGCAACGCGAGCGAGCACTCCGATGTACTGCTGCTCCGGAATTGACTGATCTCCGTGCGGATGTGCCTCCATCGACACGAGTGGGCTACTCGTTTTCCCTGTTAACCTTTCGGGTTGATCGAGCGACGGCGGTTCGGCGCCAATTGGTGCGACGATTGGTGGCGACGCGAGCTGGTGTGCACCACACAGCAAGGGCTCTTTGATCATTGAGGTCAACGGTGACACGTCTTGAAGGTCCAGCGGCAGGCCGCTCGTTTCTGTTAAGAACGACATGACCGCGAGCGACGGTTATACGGGCGGCGAGCGCGGGCACGGCGAAGATGTTGCGGATCAAACGACTTTGCTCTAGCAAAAAGCGACAGGATGCTTGCTACTGGTACGACGGAGATACAGCAAACGTGCGGAGGGGCGATGGATCGGTGGCAATCAGAGCACGGAATGTGGCGCGCGTTCGTACAGCGTATTGTGCGACTGGGCGCGGGCACTGCGTTGAGTTGGCGGCGATCGTGACTCCTGCACGTGTGAATGCGGCTCGCAATCCAACGGCGATGCACGGCGTGGTTTTGCGGCGTACTGGTGACGATAAGGTGACTCGTCAACGATCGGCTGATCGAATTACCGCTCACAGGTTCGAGATTCGTCGAGCTGAGTCGGGCGCGAAAAACACGCCTCGGACCAAATAGCGGTGCGTGCGACTAGACGCGGACACGGCTTTGATATGGCAACGAGCGGTGTTTTCGGGCGCGAAAATGTGAGCTCGACCAACGATAGTGCGTGCGACGCGGCGTAGGCCTGGTGTTGGCGAGCTGAGTTCGAATTGTTATTCGCGGGCAAACAGCAGTGCGTGTGAAAGTGTGTTAACGCGACGTGACTCGACGAGTAAGCTCGGGTGCGGGCGAACTTGGGAGTTGGCCGGCAGTTGTTGATGCGACGGCGAGCGACGAGGCACAGTGTTGATGTGGGGGCGCGTGTCACTACGAGCAGCTGTGAGCGTTGTTGAAGGAAAGGGCTGGTTCGGGGATTGGGTGGACAACCTGAAGCTGGTTGCGCAAATCGGCTAATACGGGCGTTGTTGCTGCGGCCAGCTGACTCAGGGTGCTTGCGGACGATCGTTTACCGGCTACTGCTGGGGCTGGCTGGGCAAAAAGGCTGGTGCGAGCGACTGTGCGCTGGCACGGCGTTGATGCGGCGGCGAGCTGGCTCAGGGTGCGGGTGATGAGACGACCGTCGGCAGGCTGCTGATGAGGCTGACGGGCAAAAACGGCTGGCGCATGCGTGCGCGGCGTTGCTGTTGCGATGGGCAGGCTCAGGTGTGGGTTGCCAACAGTCTACTGTGCGGGACGACTGGTGCAGCTTGCAACACGACGTGGGGTCTGGGCGAATAGATGGAGCGATTGGCAGCAGAACTCGTCGTCGTTGTTGCTGCGCAAGTGGACGTACGCACGTTGATTTGTTTTAAGTTGTGAAGGAGGATGACGTTGTCTTCTGTACTAGATGGTGCGGCGCTTGCGCCGTCACAGACGGTGAATAAAAGCTGTCGTAAATGGCAGCGGCCCGCGATCTCCGGGAAATGAACGTCCAAGACCAGTCAGGGAAATCAGTCGTTTTATTC
>JANTBZ010061871.1:0-23242 GCA_024741255.1 Exechia fusca | reverse complement strand
TAAGCCGGAACCTCCCTAAGCCGGAATTCTCGCTAAGCCGGAAAATTTGTTCGGTCCCGAGAACCTTGAACACGATTTGTATGAAAATCGACCTTTCCGACGTACACGAATCACTATAATTCGTTACAAATTGAGAAACCCGTGTGTTAGCGTCTTTTAGACGGAGTGCAGTTAGTAGAGCCTCGCTTTCGATGTGCAATACCACTGGTTTGATTGACAGGATTGTTTCCATTGATGCGAGGGAAGTTGTTTTTAATGCACCTGTGATACAGATGCAAGCAAGTCTTTGTATATTGTTGAGAGGAATAATGCTGCTCGTTATTTTTACCCTAGGCCACCAGACAAGAGCAGCGAAGCAGGTCTTACGATGGACAAGTTTATTCATTTTGTGATTTTTTGGGACATGCCCCAGTTCCTACAAAACGCACGTCTGCATTGAAACAGCGAGAGAGAAAAGGACCACACCAGTTTTAGAGGGGTTGACGCTGAGACCGCTGGAGTTGCACCATCTTTCACATATGCTGAGAAATTTCGGTGACTGTTTGCAGGTGTTTTCCAACCAGAACAATGGCAATGTCATCGGCATAGCCAACGGAGTAGTGGCCGAGATCATCAATAAGTATACTAACCTGCAGTCGCATTGGTCGAATGCTGCTGCTGCTGCTGCTGCTTGCTCTGCGACTGCTGGCCACCGCCGCCAATCGGAGCTGGTGGCTGCGCACCAGCGGCGACGCCGACGCCTGCCGCTGCCGCTACAGACGATGACGATGACGAAGAGGCGACCGCCGACTGTTTGGCATAGAAATCGCCAGCTGTGGGGCCACTGCCGACAGTCGGCACTCCGACTCCGGACAACATGTGCTGCTGCTGCTGCTGTTGGCCTGGTGTCTGAGGTTGCGGACTAGGCGGATACATCGGATAACCGCCACCGCCGCCAGCGCCGCCGCTTCCGCCCAACACCAAATGCTGAGGGCTGGGCGTTTTACTGGCCAGTCCGCCGACGGATGCCGTCGAATTCACCGGATTCACACCGCCGGTGGCGCCGCTCACATTGTTCACATTGTTCGCATTGTTCGGGGCCACCGAGGTGGTCGAAGCAGCCGCTGCAGCCGCCGCCGCCGCCGCCGATGACGAATTCTGCCGGATGGGACTGCTGCGATTGAAGTAGTCGTTGATCTTTTTGGTGTCGGATTGGACGTGGCCGCCGTGCTGTTGCTGTTGGTGCTGCTGCTGCTGGGCGGCCGAGAGTCGGGCCGCCTTGCTGTTGTTGGCGCTGGGCTGGAACAGGTGCTGTTGCTGCTGCTGCTGCTGCTGTTGCTGCTGGACGCTGGCGCTCAGCTGGGCGGCCGAGTTGCGGTGATCGTTGCCGCCACCGATGACGGCACCGGTGGCAACGCCGGCGCCACCACTGCCTGAGCTATCGTCGCCGGGCGCTTTCCGTTTGCGCTTGCGCTCCGACGGAGTGCGAGGCATTCGCGCTTGGGTTTGTTGCTGCGCGGAGTTGAACAAAAATATAATATTGGGTTAGTTTGAGATAGGATATGGAGAGCATCATCAACATCAACATCTTCCATCAAGCCCAAGCCATTTCTTCCCATATGCTCTGTCCTTTTTGACCTACGTAGCGCAAATGCAGTGGTTTAGTCCCGTTTTAGTCTCACATACATACACTAATGTGAGTCTAAAGTTTAGTGTATGTGAGACTAAAACGCTTTATCGCTCGGCATTGATGGCGCATCGGAAAGTATGGCCGACCCATCCCCACTTGCGCCTTTTGGTTTGAAGCTTCCACAGAAGGGATATCCGCTAATCCTGCAATTCGCCAATTGAGATCCTGTCGTACCAACGAATGTGCAATATTCGGCGCAGGCAGCGATTGGAGAAGACCTGGATTTTCGACTTAATGGTCTTCGTCACCGTCCAGGGTTCGCTGCCAGACAACAGGACCGCAAGGACGTTCGAGTTGAAGAACCGGAGCTAAAGCTTTCGTGACAATTCAGCTTCTCTGGCTTTGGCGATCCGCGACATCACGTCAACTAGGAATCCGTCATCTTTTTTATCATATTTCCCAATTTTGAGCCGAATCGCTGCTGCTGTGACTTTGTCTTTGCCACATTTATTTTCTACCATTTTTCGTTGGCAAAATCTACCACTGTGCTGAGTTTACTCTGCATTTCGGTGAAATAGAGCATCAACTTGAGAGGTGGAATGCAACGGAGAGCAACTAGGTAATATAACGAATCGATAAAAGCAACTGTGGTTTGTTCGATTTTGAAATATCGGTTTCCACAATTGGTTCATGTACGTATTAGTCAAAGACAAATTGTATTAAATTAAAAGCTTTCGGCAATTTCAGTAAGCCTCAAGACAAACTTGTAAAAATGCACTGCCCGCGTAATAATTTATTCTCGAAATTGAGAAGGAAGAATACGTAGCACAAATACAGTTGTCACGTTTTAGTCTCACATACACTAATGTGGGACTAAAGTGTAGTGTATGTGAGTCTTCTCAATTTTGAGAATAGAAAAATAGTGCAATAGATCCAGGATGCCGAGGGTTCCGATCAACCCAATAATAATTTATCTTTCTCTTTACCGTCTGTTGCTGCGTAGCCGATGGATGTGGCGCCATTGGCTGTGGCGGCTGCTGGAGCTGTTGCTGTTGCTGCTGATGCGACAAAGCCGGTTGCTGCTGGAGTTGCTGCTGCTGCTGCTGCTGCTGACTGTGATGCATCTGCTGCTGTTGCTGAAGCAATTGCTGCTGCTGGGCGTGACAATCGTTGGCCGGCATTTGGCCGACGGCCGCCAGATCCGCTGGACCCTCCGCCTGTGCTTGGGCTGGTCCTTTGTCGGTGCTGTGCGACGAGCCGGTGCTCATGTTCGAGTGGTGGCCGTCGTGCGCCGAAACGACGCTGGTCTGCAGTTGCAGCTGTTGCGCGTGCGGATTGTGGCTGTTGTGCTGTTGCGGAATTAGAGGCTGTTGCTGTTGATGGTGCTGCTGCGATGGATGAAGCTGCTGCTGCTGTTGGTGGTTATTGTTGGTCACGCCGGCGGTTGTTTGTTGATGTGGGTGTTGCTGCTGGTGCTGCTGGTGCAGTGGCAGCTGTTGCTGCGGAGGCAGCGGAGGCTGCTGCTGCTGCTGCAGGTGAGCGGGCTGCTGCGGGAGCGGCTGCTGCTGGTGATGGCCCCCTTGTACGACGGTCGTCTGCGGTGCCATCTGCAGTTGAGTTCCGGCAGACATCTGGTGTCGAAACGAAACAGAACAATCGGATTAGATACAGATGATCATTTACGCGGGCCTTCTCGATTGAAGTGCGAAAAATCTCTAGATAACATTTAGAGTCCCTACGAACAAAGGACGAAGTGGATGAGTTGGGTCGTCCCAATCGAGAAGCGTTTTTCATTGATGAAACTAGAGGCGAATGAAAAAGACATGAATATGTCAAAAATATACTACAGTTTTGTCATGAAGACTCTCGCTGTTGTTGCATATACAGGGCCCATTACTGGAATCCTTTCAGATGAATATTTTTATTCTGCTTCTGGTTTCATAGCGGAAAAGCGCTTTTTGATTGGTGCGATCCAATTCGTAATCTTCCTGTTAAGTTACATGTTACATGTATATATTCCGTGGTCCGTGGGAGATGCACAGAAATGCTCGAATTGTCACCGATAAAGAAACAAACTAGAGAGTGAAGAACACTGAATATGCTATAAGCAATAAGCACCCACCAAAACATGATGATGCTGTGTAGAAACACGTTTGCCTGGTCAGGTCACCCTATTGATAACCGATGGTATGACGCTTGCGCTCGTACAACAACGCGAGAGTGAACTACTCGGTGAAATTAGATGAAGATGAGTGAGTGTGTTTGTGTATGTGTATGTGCGAGTTCTATATGCAGATGCAGACGCCGTGTATCGTGTATTCGGGTTTGTTGTTTGTTCACTATCCACTCAATCACAACATTTTCTTCTGTGTGAGAATACAATGATCACAATCACCAACTCATCGATTCACATTAACCATGCGATTACGTTGAAATTGTATCACTTTACTAGAATGGTAATCAATCACTAAAATGTCTACAATTTAGGAAAATTTACTTCACATATCACAAGAACTTACGGATGCACACACACACACTGCGTCTCACTGTAAACACCACACAAACACCAACATCCAATATGGACGACAAACACAGAGCACGCACAAACACAGAGGCGCGTACGCGCAACGCACACACACTCAAGCAAATACACATACACACTCAGCGGCGCACTGTCGACTGTCGGAGAATAACCAAACACAGGGCCCCAAGGGTGAGAGCACGGAACGGTCGAGCGAGCTTTATACTCGAATGGGCTTTGTGCGTCTTTGCGTCTCGCTCGCACGCATTATGCAGGCTGCAGGCCAGCTCGCGTGGGTGCAAAATATTTAAAAAAAATTGCGAGCCGAGCGCAGAGCCGCGTAGCGTAGCGTCGCCAAACTTAAATCGCGCACGTACGCACGCTCGCGTGATTTGCACTCACTCACGGTCGCGACGTATTTATGTTTGGCGAATCGGAATTACTCAATTGTCGCGCAAACATCACTCGCATACACGCAGAGATATATCATATCGTGTGTATTGATGATGTATCTCCCACTCCACTTATCATACACATTCTGAATGCTGAACACGTCAGCAACATCATCATCAGCAACTTGTACATTCCGAACACGCATACCACAATACCACATACTTTACATATGAAATATTTAGCGAACTATTTACCCACGAATTCAATTGGACGTAACTGCAAGAGTATGTGCGAAAACAAACCAATATACGATGAGAACAAAATAACACTAATACACCTAATTAACTTGGTTCCGCACACTAATAAAATTTGGGGCGTTATGAGATTTGCACGTAGTAGACTACGTAGCAATCTTGTTCGCACGCGTATGCGAAAAAATAACAACAACCACACTCACAGCTCAGTGTTTTTCGGCCACCTCGCTGTCTCACTTAACATACGCACGCACACGCGCAGACACCGAGACTGTGTGCGGTTTACATGTGTCGTTGCGTCGCGGTCGGAAATAATCTCACACTACGCGACCAGACGCAGACGACCAGCTGCGCGCAGCACAGTTTGTTTGAGTGGAACATCAACACACAAAGCGGCTGCGGCTGGGTTATAAAAAGCGTACCCGTCGTCTCGCCGCTCTTGCAAAGCGCCAAGCGACGACAACGTAATCGCGTGTGTACATGTGTATAATGGGCCTTATTAAATCATCTCCGTAACGGGATCACACTCATGCACATGCGAACAGCAGCAGCAGCAGCAGATGCCGAACGCACACACACAAATACGATGAGCTCACAATGAGCGAGCGCGTAAGCGACGGCGTGAGAGAGTGAGCGAGCCAAGAGCCAAGACCTGCCAAATACTCTTATTTTCGTTCGAGTTTGCTGCTGCTTTATTTTCGCTCTCGCTCTCGCACGCGCACGCTGCACGCTACGTTTACTGCTGGCTGTGCTGTGTGTGCAAGCATTCCCACTCAAGGACACAATGCCGGTGCAAAAATTACGCTGCTGCTGCTGCTTTACTTACCTGTCGGATGTGTGTGATGCGTGTCGATGCACATACACACACATGCGCATTCGCATATACACTTTTGTCGGCGCTGTTGCCGTATCACAAGATGGATGATTATGATGATGAGGTGTGATGATGTTCGTTGATGAGATGCAGAATACAGAATCGTTTTCGAATATCAACGAGAATAAATAACAAGACGAAGACGACGGTCGTCTGAGCGAATTAACGCAAGGTCTCATCAACACACCACCACACTACATACTTACACTCGGGCGCGCAATCGGGCGAAACTGGCTCAAATTGAATTCGCACAGAGTCTAGACGACGACGACAGACGAATTAATTTATACACGGCCGCACTCGACTCGAAATTGTGACTTCAACACGACTGCGCGTCAACGCTCATCGCACACACTGCGAAACCGATCCGCGACCGATGTATATTGTATATGTAAACAAGTTCATCACATGTATTTGTGTGTGTCTGTCGCTGTCGGCTGAGTTAATAAGAGGCACAACGACGCAGCAAAACACGAGCCACAATCCACACAAGCCCACAACGCTAAACGACGACGACGAGGCGAAGCCGACGAGAGCACACGTCCATTGATAAATCACCACCGCACGCAAACACGCTCACGCGAGGCAAACACTTGGTCGTTGAGCGTGTTGAGCAGCATAAAGCTGAGCGAGCGCACATCATCGCTAACGAAGCGCGAGGGCAAACTCACTACCACTACGCTACTATTCCGCCAATCACTCACTAATACTTTGCGGCCCGGCTGACTGTGACTGTGTGGTGTGGCGCGTGCGGCGACAGCGGCTGAGCAGCTGCTGCAAACAACAGCAGCAAAAGCTAACGTAGAGCGGCAGCGGCAAACAAACAAACATGCAGCATACACGCACGGCGCAGAAAGCTGTCGCACATCGGACAGACTGTCGGCATGCGAACTATCTAGGGATTGCGATTACCGGTCCTTTATATCAGAGAACTCAAACATGTTTTGGCAGCATTAAGGTGGTGGTAAAGTTCATCGTTTAAGTCGATCCAGGAATCAATTTATGACTTCTTAATAAGAATGAGAAGTGAACAAAATCCAATATTAAATGTCTTGCGAACAAAATCGAAATTGATATTCGAAGAAGTGCGCCAGCTGTCTCGATAACCGTTTTCGGGTTTCGTTATGCATACCGGTAATGCAGTCCCTTGTGCGAACACCACACTGCGGGCTGTTGTGAGCTCGTGTGGCGCGAGCACTAAAATGATAATATTTCCGATGTCCGATCAGGCGTTCAACCTTTCAGAGTTGAGAGTAATGAGAACAAATTACATCATATTATATGATACCTAAGTCTACTATATTTGTGTTATGGTAGTTATTATTGCCACACCACTGCTACACAGTCTACGCAGTTCATTTATAGTTTAGAGCAAATTATTGTAAACATCACACACGCTCATTCATACGATGACTACGTCACACGCATACGCGAGATACCGAGAAACTAAAAATAACTCGCAGATGCAAACGCAGATACTTGCCGCCTGATGATGATTTCAATTGCTATTGGATTGGATTGAAAAAGTCGCGTTTTGATTTCAGCAGTGCAGCGAGCACACACTAAATTGCAACCAGTAACCAGAGCAGCGGTAATTATCCATTAGAAAGTTGTGTGCGCATTTTGTATGCGAATCTTTTCCAGTACACACTCACACGCGCACACACTCACACATTCGTGAAACGCGAGTATCCCAGCGAGTATTGAAAAGTATGTTTCACACACTCATACACAAACGCTGAATGAGATGGTCGCCGTGTGTCGTGTTGGCTGTTGCAGCGTGTTCCATGCATGTCCATAAACACATTTTGCTCCAATAGCTCGGCGAGGGCGACCGATAGAGTCACAGGGTGTTCATCACAATATAATGGGGGGCCATTTGGTTTACATTGGGGAAATGTCAATGATAGTGAATGTCAGTAATTTATGCGAATTTGTACCGGTCATGCGCATTTTATGGTAACATTTATATTGGAAACCCTGTACACTGTATACATTTCGCAACAAGAAGGCGAAGTGCGATTGCCAATTTAGTGGAGAATGGTTTCGCAATTATAACGCAAGTAATTTCGTAATTATAAGTAAGCGCGGCGTGCGAATGCGAAACTATTGTGGGGAGACACTTTGACACTTTCAGCCAGCCATTTTCGCTTTCACAAGCGATTTTTCGGCGTGCACTTACTCACGTCACACAACTTTTGAGTTGGGTCAAATTATTCGCAAATCGAATGATTGCCGAGCAGTGCTAGTGCCTTAGAGCGACCAAAACAGTGGGTCTGTATAAAAATAGGTATGAACGATAGACTTGCTGCTTAGTGCTTAGTACACGGAACCGTTATTCGCGGATAGTATAGACAACAAGTACGTGCACGTGAACGAAAATATTCACGTGAGTGTTGTTGGCTTAGACTTGAGCATGCCAGAAATCCCAGCTCCATGTATCGATTAAAACCCAGCCGTTGTTGCGACACAACATTCAATCACACACGTCTAAACAGATGGAAACCCATTATTGTCATAACAACTGCGCAGGAACCATCTGAACTGACGACGAAAACGCATTTCGTTATGCTCGCTTTGTTGATGGTTGACCCTATTTTGCGTAGGTTATTTGGCCGTGCATGTACTACATGTAAAATTGCTCAGAAAGACGAATTGTAAAGTTGTGTTGTCCTCCATCTCTGGGCTTATTTCTAACGTCGTAGTTTCTTGAATAGGATCGATCGCTTTGAAAAACTATGGACACAAATTGGCTATCAAGGGAAGAAAACGTAGATCATCGGATCAATCGAAGAGAGTTATGTATTTAGGGTTCAAATTTACCCTGTAGAAGTCGGTGCTCAATCTTCAAATTCTCAAAACTATCACCACAGGCTCTATTTTTGCCAAGAACTTGGTTTCGTCTATAGTTTTACCACTCTTCTCTCTTTTCAATTGTTTCAATCAACTACGTGCTCTTCCATGTTGAGATGAAATAAATAAACAGTATGTTCGGGGTCAATGAGCGCTCGATGGCGCTGGATGGTCGATGATGTGTTGTGTGTGTTTATGTATTCGTTGGTAGGTTTTTTCCAAATGTGCCCAGGCCCAGGTCTTGAGCGTTACATGCAGTGTATATGGTTAGCGGTCGCGATAAAATAACCGCTGCCGAAGAAATCAAATGTTTCATACTAGCGCTTACAACACTCGCGATCACACACACATCAGCCAGCACAACGCAAAACCTAATACAAATTAGAAGCAATGAGAAATGACGACGACGACGACGAGGACGACGTTCACGGTAATGCAAAGTACGAATGCACAATCGCAACAACAACTACCGCAACCGCAAAACTGGTTGAACGTGTGCTGCGCATAAGGCATAATACATGCTCACGAACATCGTCGATCATAAATACACGACGATTGATGGAAGCCAGTAATTTCAAAAACTTATTTATGGGCTTTTCTGAGGAATTTTGTTTGAATTAATAAAATAAATTAACTTCCCTTTATCAAGTTACACTACATTGGCGCAAGAACATGACAACATGTATATCTAATTTTGAAATGAATTGTAATTAAATTGGACTAAACATTTTACTTTCCAATAAAAAGTATTTGCTCCCAGAATGTATCTTGAACAGTCGGACTTCAGATGACGATCACCGAAGATCACAGACACTGCCGAGCAGTCAACATTAGTGTCATCGGCATCGTCATCATCGTATCTACTACGCGTCTCGAAACTCGAAATATTTCAATATGATATCACTGAATCACTGCTCGAGCTCGAGACGCACGAAGCAAACAGAACAAATGTATCAATATGTGTGCGATCCGCGTGTTCTGTTGCCAACCGCGCGATACTCTGACCCATAACAGTTGTCAGTAATGATGGTGTGATTTAATTGAATAAGTGAATTGTATTGTATTGCACGTTCAAACGGTGTGAAAAATGTCAATAAAGTAAAAAATGAAGCATTGATCGAACTGTTCTCACGGTCAGTAAAAGTATTGAAACAGGCTCCTTTTCAGCGAATTGCAGTTTCAAACATACATATGACATACCATATAACTACCATATGTACTTCACAGGTACAGTAGAAGTCTCTCATAACGACATTGGCCATTTGCTTGTACTAGCGCAATGCATGCGATGCGTGCGAAATAGTTTAAGCTCACGCGACGACAATGCAACGATGCAGTCGACGCCAAACCGGTCCTGCTGAGGAGCCACCATCATCATCATAGTCATGATCATCGTGCAAAGTGCAAACACCATCATTATAGCGTGATATAGTGAGCGACCGGCCGGCTTGTTCGTTTGGTGCCTGGTTATCGTAATGAACCAGACACGGCGAATAGAGTGCCTGGATGAGTGGAGCATAATTTTGAGTGAATGAAATAAACCACAACACAGATGGCAGAACTCTTGGATTCATTTTGATGTCAATTCTGATCAAGACATAGAATTTTGAAGCGTTTAAAAGACCCGAATCAATTCACATATGCGTTCAACTTTTTCACATGACTCTACCCGCGAACACGCACAGAAATCGCAATGGCTCCACGCTGTGTTCATCCATAGAATCGCGTACTTGAACTGAGCGCATGTGATAATTGCGATGCAAATTTCGTTTGCATGATACGGGCGAGATGTGTGTCCCTCCATCCATCGTCGCGTTTTCACATTACGTACAACATATACTATCGCTATCGAACTCGGGGCCCCAATTGTAAAACTGTCACACAAGCCAGTGAGCAAACTTTTGTGTCTTTGCATCGTTACAGATTCAAAATCATCGATGGAAACGAAACAGGCGTAATAAAGTTACATAATCAGGGCCATTGATGTGTTCGTGCTTTAGGCTGGCATTTCAGTTCAGTCAGATTTGAATTCGCGGTAAACCTGCCGAGAATATGCTCACGCAACAATAATCAATATGCAAACGGGTACCGCACTCGCACCCGCCGCACAGCTTCTGGGGGTCGGTTGGGGTCGACAACAAGCAGTAGCAGCAGCAGCAGCAGCAAAAGATATGCTTCATTCGCAACGCACGCCTGCTCATACGCACCGAAAAGGGGTGGCATCACGCGCACCGCCGAACGACGACGACGCCTGTCGCTTGAAATGGACCAGCGGCAGCAGGCAGGTCCGGGCTGGCCAGGTCGATATGTAGAATATATGTGCGTGTTTATGTGCGTGCGTGTGCCTTGTGTGCGTTTTCACACAAACGCGCAGATAGAGTATCGGGGGAGCAACCCCGGAGTTGGGATTTTATCCATCGTATTCGAAAGTGCGATCACAAAGAAAGTTTCTCGTTGTGAGGACATTCGGAATCGATAGCGATATCGCTGGTCTAAGACCAAATGTGTTCCTAAAACGTCGTTGAATGGGCCTATCGACCGCCCGAATAGATTTGGATTCTGTGGACGTACAACAAAAACGTACAACAACAACGCCCGACGCATTTCGTTCTGAATGTTTGGTGTAGATCCAGAGATGAGCCAAAGAATTCTGATTTTGTTTGCTCTCTGAATATCGATTTTCAAATGTCGCTGAAGTCGCACAGACTGTTGAACCAAATCTCAACTCCGAGCTTACACCCCCAGTAAAGTACGCACAATATTATGTATTCTATGAACGTGAAGCGCGTTGCTTTGCGCGCTCTAGCGCTGTTCAGTTCGACTGCTCCGCTGCTCTGCCGCTGCGATGCGCCACTTCAATGCATGCATAGGCATTTCGGTCGGACGGCGGCGGCGGCGGCAATGGCGAATCAAGTGTGTTATGTTATGTAAGTCATCGCGTCGTCGTGTGAGGATACATGCAGCAGCAACACTGCAGAAGCGAAATCGAGTACATAAGGTGGATGTGGATGGTGCTTCTTTTTCGCTAGAAAAAAAAACAGCAACTCCCAACCAAACCAAACTGAAACTCGCAGTTCGCGAGCTGCAAGCAGCAGCGCGTATTGATCTGATGGGAGTCCAAACACACACACACACACACACAACCACGTCACATCGCTGCTGCTGCTGCTGTTGGTGCAATTTGCGTGGAATGCGGATAGTTTTCACACACATAAATATACCCCATGCACATGCACACAGCCGCCTCTGCAACGGCTCACACACGTTTAGCGTTAGGCGAATGCAGTTCGCAGAGGAGAACAAAGAAAGCAAATATGGTGCAAGATATTTCGCTCGTGTTCGTGTATGAAAAGCGACACTGTACTGGATTGGACGAATTTAGAAAATATACCCTTTTTCGTTATAGTCGTCTGAGTGCCTCCCCCGCAATCTTCAGGACGCCGGATTACATTTTTTTGAGCGATGTGCTAACCACATGACATCTGTAAATGAAACCCTGCTACTCCTATATTCAATTGAATTTTATAAGGAAGGATTAGACTCCTAACGGATTGCAGTCCAAGCAAGGAAACATGCATATTCGCAAAGTATTTGGATCTTTCGACAAGTGCCTCAGGATGACTGACCTACGGCACACGAATGCCCCAAACTCGAATGACGATTGGCCGACAGTATACAGTATACTCACATAGTGATAGCACGAGCCTAACATTATCCGAGCGGCAGGCTGGATGGGCAAGCAAACACCTTACTGAGGCAGAGGCAAACGAGCGCGGCAAAACACGGTTGTGACGTGACGGACCGTCGTGCGTGGTGCGATGTTGCCGCAATCGAGCGATGCAATTGGACGTCGAGTTAGAGATGCCCAACGTCACCGGAATGCTGTTCATGCGAAATGTGTCTCGGTCTGGGCATTGTCGTTATGTCACATTCGGGAATCGATATCTCGTTGGCAGCGACGACGACGACGATGATGGCGATGTTACTCACTCTTCGGTTAGCACCTTTTGTGATGGCAACACGACCACGATTCGAACTTGAAGAACTTGAACATGTAGGGACACAACACAGCAGTCGACTGATTTAACCTGCTGCAACACACTCTTACAGACACATATGCACAGGACGACGATGACGACGCGACGGCGCAAAGACGTGACGGCGACGAAACAACGGGGAAAAGTCGAACGCAAATGCAGAGCAACGACGTCGATGAAGTCGGATGTGTGTGTGGTGCGCTCGATGCTGCGCGTCGAGATCTTCTGCGCAGGCACAGGCAGGCAGTAGCTTGCCAGCCAACGACGGCGACCGCGACGACGACGGACGTTAACGCAAACGCGCGACAACAAAACGTACGCACTGGCGGCGGCACTCGAAGAAGAACTCGACACACTCGCGCGCGCCCACTCCGAAGTGAACGAATCGCGGGTAATCGCGGTGGTCGTGGTCGTCGTGATGCTCCGCTCGTGCTGCGGCTTCGCGTTTGCGTGTTGTTCGTGCGTGCGGCGGCGAGCGACGCGTGCCGCGCTTGTTCGTTGAGTAAGTAATCGGGCGGCCGATGAAGACGGCGCCCGCGTCCGACAGCTATATGAGTGAGCGTCCGATGCGCTGCGTCGCACCGACAGCGAGACGACAACGACGACGACGACGACGACCACAATGCTACACAACCAACACCGAAGTGCGTGCGTGCAGCGCAGCACATCGTTACTACTACTGACTGGGGGTGTGTGTGTCTGTATGCGCGTCTGTGGCGGCTCGTTGGGCGGTCCCAGGAGTGCCGCGATACCGAGACTTACCGGTGTTTACGGGTATTTCAGATTCTACAGGCTATCTTGGAATGTGATCTGTAATCCATAAAATTACGGAAAAAAGAAAATGTGTAGATTGACAATATCCCACTTCTGAAATACGGTACGCTTGCTATTCTTCCCGGGAAACAAACAGCGTTATTACATTCGATCTCGTCCAATTGCAGCTGTATGATAGACTCACAATCACAATACTGGTACATAAAAGTTCGTCAACAGCGACCGGTTACAGACTCGGTGTCTCGAAATCCGATCCATTGATGTAGGTCTTGAATTGCGCGATTCCCAGTTTGTCTCTGTGTGTGTGTGTTTGTGTTCGTAAACTCACGTTCACGTTGCGTGACAGGCGCGCAGAATCAAATTTTCCACGTCAAGCAACACCAGCAGTTCGGCACGCAGGCAGCAGCCGCCGCGCTTGGCCTCTGGTTACGCTCATTTGTCGTCGTATGTTGTCGAATGTGTAAAAGAGAGAGCCCTCTTTGGCTGGCTGGCGAAGAGAACGAGCAGCAGTTCAAGCAGCTCAGCGCAGCGCGACAGCGAAATGCGATTTTCCCACGCACATGCGCGCAGCAGTGGCGACGACGAAAAAAACACTTGCACACACACATACAACAAACATACACACTGCTGTGGCATGTGGTTCACGCTGAAGTTGTTTGGGGGTGGGGAAGGAGGTGCGGAAACCGATTATACTATATGTATGCAATGGGGAGCAGGGTAGAGGGTGGCGGGATCTCGAACCGACCATATTCTTCAACGAGCACGAGACACACCCATTGCGACTGTGTGTTTGCTTAATTCGGATCAGCGAAAAAGTCCCCAAAACGGCAAGCCACCATTTCGGGCAGCATTTGTAATTCAATTGCAAATATTTGCAGTCTTCGGTCAACGTCTGTGCTTTGTGCAAAACTGGTAGCTCAGAGCTAACGTGCAGCGCAAGACGAGGCGCTAAACCTGTTATATTATAGGCATAGGCCTGCAGACGATGTTCACGCTTCATGCAAGTGAAAACTACAATCATTATAGACGAATGGCATGCGAAACGACAAGCACGATTCCGACCAGACCAGTTTGCCACAGCCAGCCAGCCAGTCGGGCAATTTATCATCCAACAAACCAGCAGCAGCACGGTTTAACACATTATTGATTTCTCGACCAGCCAACTTGGTCAGCCCAACAGGAGGCGACGGCACGCACTCGACAGCCGACGACAGCCCATGCGAACACCCACCCAGGGCGAACCGATGACTCGGTCACACAAACACTCGTCGGTAGCAGTAACATACCGAATCGACCGAACCCCGTCACGACGACAACGACGACGAACTTGGCTGAGCACGGATGATGATGATTTCCGTCCTGTCGGTGGCGGGCGCGGCAGCAGCTTGAGCACTGAACAGGTGTTCTCCGCACCGCACCGGGTATGAGGTATAACCCGTCTGCGTCGTTCCGAAGGGAAGGTTTTATAGCGAACGGTTTCGCTCCATCATTTGCAACATCTTGTCGCCGGAGTATGGGCGATGCGTTCGCTTTAAGCCGAGTGGGTGGCAGCGCGAAAGCGGGTGGTTGGATATGTGTGTATCAAGGAGATTGGGAGTGCATGTTTTTTCCGTCGTGGTCGTGGAAAATTGGGCGCATGGGAGTTTCGGTAAAATCAATATTGTGATTGAACACGTGAGGGATATAGAGCAAGGTTCAAGACAGAGTCTGGGTGATTGTTTTGCATGAAGAATCCTATCCGGATGAATCTTAACTGCGTGGGTGAATAGGACAAATATGCGTTGATTTCGATCATTTGATTACCTTTCGATAACTTGTCTATAAATTTGCCTACTCTTGGGTATTGCGAATTGCATTGTACTGCATCGAGCGGAGGCATCCCATGTACAACACTACACAACACATCGCAGTCTTATATACCTTGTGGTCGTCGTTGCTCGCACATACCGTGCAGCAGCATCATAAGAGTTAGTCATGCAGGCAGGCAGGGGAACCTTTCTGTTATTATGCGCGCACACGTTCATTATAAATTGAACGGCGAGCATATGCAATGCGCGCAAGAGTGGCGAGTGTGAGAAGGTGATGTATGTATTACACACGACGAAACCAAAACGCGAACGCGAAGCTAGTATTCAACGGTCTAGGTGAGTGTTTGTGCTCGATGTGTGTTTGATATGCGCAGAGCGTGTGTGTATCCAAAGCAGTCGGAGCAAACATTGCGAGACAAATATGGCCGCCTTTCTGCGTTGGTCTTTTAATCGCCGATGAAAATGCCGAAGTTTTGGTCACAGCAATTCGTTTCTCTGTTTGAACATCCACTTCTCTGCAACGTTTCCTTCTGCTGTAACCTTGAGATTCGAGATGTCAAGGTGATCAGAGCATATTAATTTGTACGTGTATTTATCGGTATTGCCCATCGTGCGAAATAATGTTGCTTGCAGTTTGCAGTGCACTTTTCTCTCTTCGATATGGCTGTAGAGACTCATCTGCTCCGTATATGGTGGGTGCGCAATTCGCACACAACGACGCCGGATACAAAACTGTGCGCAACGGATACGCGTTGCATGCATCACTGGTTGAAATTCGATTCACAGTTTGTACATAGTGCGAACTTTCAAATGCAACCAAAATGAGAGAAATTTGTACTCGGAATGGGATGCATGTGTGCTGGGGCTTTGCATTCTACTGTATATAATATGATATGCAGGTGCAAAACTGCGAACATAATAAACATAACGTCGCAGACCTCTACCCACAAGTGTATGTATTCGCGAACATTCAAACTGTTTGCTCATAACGGCTACTCAACGCCCAATTGGTTGGTTAATAAGCACCAACTTGCAATCGTGTTGTGGGGTTTCTACTACTGAGCTTGGTTAGTTCGATTTGATTCGCGGTCAAATGTTCAGCGAGCACACATCGTACAGTTGAACCCGCTTCGTCAGGAAAATCAGACAACTTAAACTTACGGATTTAAGTTAGAACAAAATCCGATCCGCCGAAATCGCCGATCCGTCATTGTGTTGTTTACGACGTCTATTTTTGTTCATATCTTCACATATGTGTTTTTTCATCGCCACTGGATTCTGTAATCAGCCTGTGCTCGCAGATTTCCACATAACTTACTACAATCATTTCAAATCAAATCGCGACAATTCAGATTCAACAATGTTGCAATGTCATGACGACGCCGATTAAAGAGCGAATCCACCACCACTGCTAACCCACTTTCAGCGTAGCCCCACACACAGTGTTCGTACGTTAATTGACGTCGAAAATAAAACGACGTACGACGTCAACGCGCGTTCACCAACACTCAGATTCCCGTCGTTAGCGCGCTCGTCAGCGCAGTCAGCAGTCACCAGCAGTGAGCAGAAGCGAGTCGACTGCGTTCGCACAAACAACACACACAACGCAGTCGCCTATACATATGCAACGCATCGCGAAACACATGCCAACCCACAATCTACCACCCGTCTGTGTGTTTGGTTTGGCGGTGCTCAGTCACCGCCAGACGACGGCGAGACGTCCACGGCGATGCCTATGGCACCGATGGTCGTTGCTCGGCTATTGGTTATACATGCACACAGACCCAGACCAGTCACCAGCAATAGCACAGCCACAACAACAACAACAGCCGACACATTGTAAAACCCATCAACGCCGCGTCGCAGTCGCCGGTCGGGAGTTCCGACACTGCGAATTCCGAGGGGGCTGCTGGCCGCATAAGTACATCAGACACATCCACGCGCACTATATATGCCCACAATGAATGCGTGCTGCTGAGCTCGAACTCGACAAGCTCGGACCGCGTAGCTCGAGTGTGTATGTCGTTGTGTGTAGGTTGTTCTCGCAGCAGTCTCGCGGGGCTCATGCGCTCGCTCGATTCAGTCATACGGTGGCAGTCGACGAGTGCGGACGTACCGTGTACCCGCGACTCATACACTAGACGAAGCGAAGCGTCGGGTTGGGACGACTGGCGACCCGAACGAAATATACACACACGATTGACACACACGATTCCACGCAACGTTCCCCCAAAACGAATTGCAACCGCAGCCCAACCACCGACATCCGTCCCACCGAGTTTGGCTACGGAACGACGGATTTACGACGACGATCCGGATATATGCCCGATAATTACCTGTGCTGTTCTGTGCCACTGAAAATGCCGCAACGCCAAGGAATAATCGCCGCACTGCGAGGAGTCGCATTCAACACAGAACACTCGCGTGATATAATATTGCGAAAAAAACGTCACGCCACTCGGCTGCGACTTGGGACCGAACTGTTCCACACAGCACAACAATGCCGACCGACGACGACGATACAACGGCGCGCATCTGCGTCGTCGTCGACGTAGCGCCCGGGAATTGAATAATCGCGCAACAACGCGGACGACGACACCGCGAACGCGAACGACGACGACGCGAACTTGGGTCGATTATTTTCTGTAGTCGCAACGCGAATCGCTGTGGTGTGACTCGCGCGCGGCTTCGCGTTGCTGCCGCCGCTTCTGCTGCTGTTCGCCAATGTGCGCGAATTTGTGCAAACACACGCACACAGTTGTGGTGTTGTTCGACTATTCCGTCGCTCGCAGATGAATGATAACTGGAATGTGGCCGCGGCCGCTGCCGTTGTCGTGGACGTCGGCGACGAAGTTCCGTCGTCGTAGTCGCCGTGCGTACGCGGATCGCTCGCTCGAGTGAGTGTGTGAGTCTCTCTCTGTGTCTCTGATTCGTGTGTGTGTGTGTGTGTTTATGAACGGCAATGGTGGCCGTGTGTGGCGCCGCCGCCGCCACCGTCGCGCTGCTTATGTGTCGTGTTGGCGAAACTGAGCGACGCGGTTTAGATTTTGCGATTGTTCAACGCTGTGCGTTTCAATTGAATTCCGAGTTCGGTGCCGATTGACGAGCACAAATCACGACTGACGACGACGACCAGCGACGAACGAAACGGAGTTTGGTCGGTCGTTGGTTTTTTTGTATTGAGTTCTGGTTCAAATTGCTCAGCAATGCAATCGAATAACGTCGTAATCGAGCGACAAACACACACTAGACTCGCTTGTGTGAGGAGTGCACTGCGATGCGAACATGCGCCGCAATTCAGATTGAAGTCCACAGCACAGTCCGAGATTCCGAGTCTTTCGTCGTCGTTGCACTTCACACACTTGCACATGTACCGACTAGATTGACTGGAGGTGTGTCGCCACGTCGGGTTGAAAAATGCGACTCCGAAGAATGTCAGAAGCGATTTCTGGGATTTCTTTAAACAAACGCTTGAAGTTGCACTATTTACAATTTTCAATATCTCAATCACAAAATGTTCACTTATTTGTGGGAGTTTTTCACAACGAATAGCATGTGCGACAGAGATACAAAATATGCACGTTCCTGTCTGATGGCTCCACTCATCAACACACTCTAGTACCGACGACGGGGCAGGCAGGCGCAGACTCACGCGCGAAACTGCATCCGCGCTCACACACGCACGCAGAGCACTGCTGCTGCAAATGCCGATGATGCCGATGGCGCGTGCAGCGGCGCGTTGACTCGCTGACTACACGACACGCACACACACACACTTGCTCTCTATGTCTCTGGCTAGCTGTGCTGTGCTATGCGCTCGCAGCAGGTTGTTCTCTTTTGGCGCCTCGCGTCTCGGCGGCGGCTGGCATCTAGCCAGAGAGTTGTGCGCCTACGACACCACCACATCCAACCAGTCCACCCATCCACCTAACACAAACTATGCGAAACGGATGAGGCGGCTGGGCACGCAGATATGCACACGCTCATGATTTGAAACATATTTGAGAGGTGCTCTGCTGGCTGGCTGCACGCCGACGAACAATGATGATGATAATGATGATGTCGGTGTGTCGGGGACCAGCCGAGCCGAGAGTTGGCCGAGAGATGCGCACATGAGAATGGGTCATTTTGGCTACGTTTCGTGTAACGGTTGGAAGTTAGACGTTATAAGCAGCAACTCGTCTGAAGATAGGTGAGGAGGAAATCGAGAAAACTGAAGTATCAAATGTCCTTGCGGACCTGTTGTACGACTGTGAGAACTGGATAAAGACAAACTCATCTCGTCTCAATTCAGGTCGTCGTCAGTCGCTGCCTCCGACTGGATTACAAACGACCAAGTGCATAAATTATCGTGTATCCTTCTGATGATAAACCTCACATGGAAACGGATGAGACATTTTGTCGACGTGACTGGAACAACATCGCACGCCATAGGGCAGTCGAAGTATAGGCAGACAGAGTATGAAGTGGGTAAAGGCTTAACTCAGGCGCAAACTCCGTCATTTGGCCGAAGACTGGGATGAATATGCTCAATGGGTATGTGCCCGCCTCAAAATACTTCGGGGGAGGGCTATCGGTATTCCGATTGATAGACGAAATAAAATTGACTGGGTCCAAAACGACCCCGTCCAAATGCACATATCAATTTGCATCACGCGCTGCTAAGCTCAGACGATGTCGATGATGATGCAGTTCTGGAGTTCGCAAAAAGGTTGAACACGCATGATACCCGAATGAGACCTATGCCGAGCAGAACCAACGCCCTTTTTATGGTTGGACAAAAGTGCGTTGTCGTCGCCAACATCGCATCATCATCGGTCGGACGGTCGTCGTAAACTGGTCCGTCGACGACGTCGTCGTCAATATCGGAGCTCGAATTCAACGTTGCTAGTTTCGTTTTTTTCAGAGTATCACCATGATGATGATGCCTATGCGCAGCCGCATGCTCGCACTAGCATACCAACCTTACATACCTACACACGTATACTGCGAACCGAATCGAGCCAGTGTGCGAAAACGGCGGACGGAATGAACAAAGAACGCACGCACGCACGCACTCGGTGTGTACATTATACACACAAACACACTCACAGACGCGGTTCGCCCACATGTCCGCCACGAAGCGGTGCGTAGTCGGTCGTCGGTTCAGTCTGGTCTCTGGTGTGCGAACGTGGCAAAGAACGCCGAACGACCGACATCCACACAACCGAAACCAACATATGCGCGCAGCACATAGGCAAAAGTACGCCGCGCTTCGTGCGAACAAATGAACACATAGCGAAACCGCGTATAGCCACCGTTGTGCAAAACGATTCCTGTATGGCAGAGTACATAATATAACACATACACGGAGCCCGACTCTTATCAATGCATGTCGAGCGGCTGAGCGCTGTGGAGCGCAAATATATAAACCATGTTTAATCATATGTACATGTGAGGGGAATGGTGTTTGGGTTGAACCAACGTCAGGTGCCAAGATTTGATATAAAAAATTGAATTACATTAACATTTATAACTGACAGTCCCGAAATAATGTCATTATCAGTGGTTAGAACTAGAGTGAGTGGATAAGTCGAGCAATCAATTTTTTTGTCTCTCTCTCGCACATGCTTTTCTTTGGAAACAAAAAAAGGCACTAAACAGTGGGAGTTATGTGGGTGAGATACCTGCTTTCAATAGTGCACTGTCACGAAGAAAATTTCCCAATGAACGCATACAAACGCTTGTAGTGCCTCTTGTTTTCTCTGTAGAGCAACTTCAAGGGTTTTATTGAATGAATTTCAATGAGTTTGGTGCGAACACATTACACTCTATAGGTTATAATGGAAGAATTCTTCGATACATTTTGGTTTCCTTTCTGAACATGACATTGCCATTCTTTAGTGCGATTAAAAGACCCGAATCAATAATACATAGTTGAAATTACATTTCATATGCTCCAATTCAATCTAAACCACACTACCTCACACGACCAGTCCCATTATGTATCGCGCCAGTCGCGAATGTACTGTCGAGTGTAATGGAAGCTAATGCGCTTGTCGAGCAGCAGCAGCAGAGATTCCGACCGAATCGCAAACATTACAACGTGTGAATATTATCATCGGGGGGAGTAGGATGCCGACCTGCCGACAGAATGGCAAAGGCGAAACATTTAATATGGGCTGCCGCCCGAAAACCGTCCAAAACCGATCGACAAAACACTCGCCATTTTGTGTGTGACGACGAACAGCACATAAAGCCAAGTATGCACCACGCACGTTTTGCGACGAAAAACCAGTTACACAATCACGGCGGCGGCACCGCCGGCGTCCTACGAATACGGCACGGCGCACATTCGCCATACCATACATACATACGCAGCATTGGACTCTGCGTTTCAAAAGTTTCATTTGGAGACTTTTTGTCGTCAGAAATGTAACATGAAGTCTTTCGTAATTCATTTTCAAGGCATCAAGTTTCGTCTGTTTCCGATCCGTGCATCCTTATGTATTGTGGAATGATGACAAATTCAATATGATAATTTAGGAAGAACAGGTATCAAGAAAAGTTATTTGGTACAATCTAGTACGTCTGAAACGTCGGAAGGAGCCAAAGGAACTTTTCGATGGAACATCGCCATTTTCCATTTGCTAATGCTGCACACGCCGCACACGCATGTGAGTTTTAATTCGCTTCGGAGTTCTCAGCTCGTTCGACGTCGGATGGGCTCGAGAGTCGAGAATATAATCAACCAAACACACAATTGTCGAGACACAACAGTCGACAGTTTACACTCGACGTTCAAATGACGTCGTTTCGTCGTTTCAATTACAAATGCTATCGTAGAGATAAGCTGCTACACAACACAGTAGAGGAGCCCATGTGACGAGCAAACTGGACTGCGAATGATTTATTTTTCGGGGTGACGTTCGTTGGATTTCCAGTTGCGCCGTTGGTTCGGATTGCGTATCTCATCGTTTGCATATTCAATGCCATTTTGAATAATTTCAGAATGTTTGTTGCTTGTCGTGTGTCGTGTGCGGTGTGTGCTTGAGAATCATCATCGGCGAGCAAGCTCGAGCAAATACACACGGCACAGCACATACACGTCGCAAGTCGCTGGCATATGCGCGCAGGGCACGGCACTCACATTATTTTATTACATCGCTACACACCCAGCAGCAGTAAAATCACGAGTCGATGTGTGTGAAAAAGCTCAACGACGTAGCAGTGATCCGCCGCCATCTCCGCGTACTCGACTCGAATCGTCGTCCGTAGCTGTGTAGCTTGCATATAACCAGGGTGATAACGATCAAACCAGAAATATTATTCGCAAGATCGATGTTTCGATCTTATTGTCATGTGATGACAAGGCAAAAATTGTGCGTCCCGATGCCTAAGTTTGCATCGTCCATTGAGTGAAAATCCTTTGGTCGATGTTGACCTGCACACGTGACAGCATCATGTTTAGGTATTTGCTTCCCGGAATGCCTGAGGTGCCAACTGTTTCCTCATCAATGGTAACTGGCATAACCGGTGGTGAATCCTAGGCAGCTTTGCAGATATAATTGTGAATCGAGACAGCTGCATTGGCATGGAAAATGAGATATGTCATGTCAATGCACAACAACGTGAATGATTAGTTGTAATAAAGATCTGCACTCACACATGGGATTCACCCGGGATGTTGATTTCGATTAGGTGTGTGATGAGTTTGATGCTGTCGAATAGAGTTTGGTGGTTTCTCGACACAAAGTGTGCATTGTTAATTGCCGTCCGGACTCACTCTGTAGTATCTGACAATTTGACGCCCGTTGGTAGTCCTTTACGTCGATTGTCGATTGCCATACCGGCCACAAAATGTTCATTCAAACACAATAGCTTCCGAAGGTGAAATCCAAACTGCGTTTTTTGTTAGGGAGGTTGTTTTGTTCAAATTTCCCATCTGCATCTCTTGACTTTCCTCAACACAACAAATCGTGTATTTGGTCTTGAATATTAACCCGCGGATACCCGTACCGACCTGGTGTCGCCCTTTCTAAATAGCTTGCTAATGGTCGATTTATCATCTACATCCATTTACCCCATTAAGGAGTGTTGGGCGGCTGTATTTGAAAATACGAAGCTTTTACAGGTTATT